>MDKH01105415.1:0-23329 GCA_005239495.1 Nicotiana undulata | reverse complement strand
TATCGAGTCAGCGCACGGGTCGCATGTATGATTCGCGAACGTGTGGAGATTTATGACCGAGTCTGTCCTTATGACGCACCCTTATGACTTCGGCCGTCAGCTGATAGGTACTGATCGCGGCGTCGCTCCACACGGAGAGCTGTCTTCTTGGCGTTTTCCTGACAGCACCTCTGGAGCCTTCTAGTTTCATCTTGCTCAGTCTTTTGTTCCAGACTGCGGCTTGTATATTTTGTATATGTATTTCTGCTGTTGTATCTATGTAGCCGCCCGTTGACACTGTGACACTAGTCCTGGCACACACTTGTTTTAGTTATGTTGGTAATTTGGGGTTGTATATATTGGGCCTAGCTGTGGTTCAGCTTGTTTCTACGGCCTTACCCCATATTGTTATTGTATTCCGCATTTTTATTGTCATTGTTGTTCGTTGGCTTGCCTAATCTCGCCGTTAGGCGCCATCACGACCTGGACCGGTTTTGGGTCGTGACATTGAGGCCTCAAGAAGGTTTATGTGATATTTTGGGACCGGTTTGTGTAATTGGACGGGGTCTCGGGAACTTCATATGTGTTTGGGTTGTGTCGCGCTCTTATTTGATGTTTTGGCATTGTTTTCTTGGGTATAAAAGATACTATATTGAGAAAACGACCTTTGATTTGTGGCTGGATTGAACCATTAGATCCGTATCATAATTACGGAGTCATAGCAATAAGAAATATTGAATTCCGATATCGTATGAGAGAGTTATGCCCATTTTCGTTTCAGAAAAGATTACTGGTGCTCAGGCATTGCAAGCGAACTTTTCTTAGCGATTGCGAAGTTTCCAACTCTAAACACTTGTCCTCAATTGCGAGGGTCACAAATGTGAACCTTGTGTCGCAAATGCGACATCTGAGGCTGTTATTAGGTCTTTATTTTGGGGTTTAGTCCATTCCTCTTACATTTTTACTTGGTTGGGCGATTTATAGAGCTCTTGAAGAGGATATTCTCACCATCTAATGTGAGGTAAGTTATTCCCACTTGTTTTGCATTAAATACAAATTTTTAACATGGAATTGATAAAAATTGTGGATTTTTTAAGAAAACCCTAGAAATCAAAATTTTTAATTTTGACCCGAACGTGGACATGGAATTTGGAATAAATTATATATTTGAGTTCGTGATGTTAAGGGTAAATTTTATCTTCAAAATATTTTGGAATCTAGGCACGTGAGCCCGAGGGTTGACTTTGTTGACTTACCGAGCGAAGATGGAAATTGTAATGAATTGATTAATTATGAGTATTAGAGTGTATTTTCATTGGTTTGTACATTGTTTGACTAGTTTCGGGTCGATGGGCTTCGTTTTGAGGTGTTGGAGCCGATTAAGGAACTTCGGTGCAAGGTAAGTCTCATGTCTAAGTCTGTGAGGGGGAAACTACCCCTAGGTGATGTCACACCTCCTTTTTCACACTCGGTAATAAAGGGTAATAAAAGAGTTTTCCACTTTAAGTGACATTATTCAGATTTGGGATTTATTTTTAGGTTTTTAGAGTCGCCACCCGGATTTTTGACTATGTTCCAGGACACCGTTTATTGAAATCCCAAACCGAGGAATTTTAGACTTTGTTTTAAGTTGTCTGCGACCAGAAATCCGAGTAAGGAATTCTGGTAACCCGGGAGAAGGTGTTAGGCATTCCCGAGTTCCGTGGTTCTAGCACGGTCGCTTAACCATTTATATTTGGCCTAAGCTATCTGATTATTTACGTGTTTTAGCCTATCGTGCATTTAGCCTTTTTAAATTTTACCCGCTTTTAATATTTATGAATTTATCTTGAAGCAAGTCACGATGACATGCACTTGTTTGTTTTGGACACATCGTAATTTCGCCACATGAAGTGCACCCGCAATTACAACATGCGATTTTATTATTGTTTTGAGTTAGAGTCGGGGACATGAGTTGCCACACCCGAGTGTAGATTATATAGTCAAGACTATAGTCATGACGGTTAAAAATGCCTAGTATGAGGCGATCTTCAATTATTCTCTAAATTTTGGAATTTTTACCTAAAGAGGTATTTTTAGCTTTACGAGGTATGTATACAAATCATTTTGATATTTTATGGATTTATCTTAGGACAAGTCACGATGGCGTGCACTTTTTGTTTTTGAACACATCGCAACCACGTCACATGAAGGCACCCGTGATTTCTACGTGTGATTTTATTAATGTTTGAAGTAAGAGTCGGGGGCACGAGTTGCCACACCCAAGTTTAGGTTATGGTGACATTTTTGAAGGGTACTTATTTGAGGCAATATTTGATTACTTACTAAATTTTACCATTTTTATCCAAGGAAAGTTGTTGTTAGCCTATAGGATATGTACAAGGCTATCTAGTATTAGATTTACTATCTAAAGGTCAAATGTTCGGGCTATGGCCAGATTTTAGCCCAATTTATTGTTGACCCCTTTGGCCAATCCTAATCATGGCTAGATATGAAAGAAATAAAGCTATGTAATGCTATAAAGAAACATGCCAACAAATGAAAGCTTTACAAGAAATCCAAAAGGTTACTGATTCACAAATTAATATTTTAAAGAATCAAATGAACACTTCCAGCTATAGTAGAGTAGTTTTATTAACTACAGACGGCACAAATACATGCTTTTTGAATCATGATCCATACGTATTAAATCCTATTCAGGGGCGTTCGAATGCTTGTTGTTGTAAATTCAAAAAATTTAAAGGATGTGAGATGAGTCGAAAACGTTTTAAATCACAAATTCCTGTTTGTATATTTTCAAATTGAATACAAAGAGTTTACAAAGAGATTTCAGACAGATTAATTCGAATACAAATTCATACGAAATGCTTTTGAGTAGCGAATCTATACTTATACATTTGAGAATTCATCAGAGACGAAAAGAAACAGTTTTTGGTAAATCATAGGAGTTCTAAGAGAATAATAAACAAAACATGGAGTCTTCAGACGAATTCATTTTACAATGAAATTGTACAAAGGCATTTTGGATCCTAATCGAATACCAACAGTCCTTATTACAATAATTGCTAAAATGAAAGTATAGCCTAAAGGCTTCTGGGCTTTTGTCCCCTTGAGTCCCAATAGCCTGGGGATCCAGCTTTAACGGGCTGTTTATCAAGCTGGCCCGACTTCATATCAACAAATAAAATAATATAAATCGAATGTTCATTTAATAGTGTCCAGTCTCTGTTTTACAACTGAAAAAGGAGAAAAAGCATATTCAATTTATGCTATTACATTTCCAATGTCTACTATACAATTTCCTAAAAGATAAAAATAGTAAATAAATAAAAAATAAAAATAAAAATCTGATGCTGCTCCTGTGCGAGCTAGCAACCTTTCACAACCTCAGCCTATATTTCAACAAGAGTTTTGGATATCTAAAATGTCCTAGGCATTCTTAAGGAGTAGATCTGACCATTTGGAGGTTCAGATTCCCTGCCTTAATACCGTTTTACTACCAGAATTTGCACCCCCTAATAGGTAATTCTAGCAATAAAATAAATGTTTGTGCACTATTATGGGGTGAATCTGACCATTAGAGGGTCAGATTCATCTACCCTAGTGCAATTCAGTTCCTTTCAATAGAAACCAAAACAAAAATACACGATTCATACGTTCAGAGTCTAAAATCAGCAAAAATTAAACAAAACTAAATAGATACCAACAAGATAACTTCAAAAGATTCATATACATCAAAGATAGCAACTACTCGAGTTCATTTACCCATAAGCTAACTGACATGTTAAGCATAACAGTAAATATCTGAACATCATATTTTTAGATTTTTCATACAAACAGAAGATGGAAATTTCGGTTACAAAATAACAGATTTACACAGCAAATGGAAAACAAAGGTTCAGAGCTGGAAATTTCATTAAGAGTGAGCTATTACATACCTTTTCAAAGAGAAAAGTAACAAAAACCTGACCAAATAAAGGTCAAGCAGAGATGGCAATCAGCAAGAAGAAAACCCAGCAGCAACAAATAGCAAACCCAAAACCAAACAGCCCCGGCAGGAAATTAACCTAGAAAATCCAAGTATGAGCACTTTGAAGCTCTCAGAATCAAAATACCAAGGAAGAACCAGAAACTGAGAACTAAAATGATATACTGATCAATTATTTTTTGTTCAAAGGAAATAACCAGATTTTTCTCTTGGTTTCTCTACTGATATTTTGGAAATTGTTTTTGTGAGCAGCAGCAACTGTATTTTCTGTGTGTTCAGATTTTCTTCGCAGCCAAAAGTTTTTTTTTGTGGTAAAAGTGTGTGTATATATAGGGGTATTTGGGATAGGGTATGCTTAGCATATTCCTTATCCAATAAGCTGAAAAAGGTACAAATGCAGCTGTCACCCTTATCCTTTTGGGATAACTGCCCTATTCTAGAAGGTTCCAGCCCCCTGAAATTACCTTTTTTACCCCCTAAAAATCTGATTTCCTGATTCTAGAAGGTTCTTGGGTTGTTACACCCAAGATTCCCTTAACTAAAAATCCTAAAATACCCCTTAAAGTCCCTAGAATTACCCTTTAGGTAACTAAGGTTAAAGTTAATAGCTTATTAATTGTTGACTGATATTTATCCTAAGTGAGTGACTAACTCACTAATTAATCTTTTGTAGCTAATTGAAGGTTTAACTTGTTTTAGGACTTAGGTTAATTAATGAAAATCAAGTAGGTTATTAGACTTAGTCAATTTGAGCTTAAGTATCCAAGTGTAATTAACCCCCTAATTGATTTATTCATAATTACTTGATCAATTAACCTTAGGTGACTAACTAATGTTGGGTTAAAATCAACAGTTAACCAATTGGGTTAGTTAGTTTATGCAATCACCTAACATGTACATAATTGAGGTTGGGGTAGTAATTAGGTGAATAATCCGGAAAAAACTACACCTTAACAAATACCCAAACCGAATTAAGTTAAAACTATGAAACAACAAATTAAGAAATAGGGTTAACCATCAATTTCAGGAAACATGTAAAATCCTAAGGTTATCAATACTAAACTAAAAGAGCAGTAAATACAAAGGGAAAGTGATACCTAAATCCATTTACCTAAGCAGCTCTTAATTAAGATATCATGATCCTAAAATGACTATTACATAATCATAACATATATTCAGAAGTTTAAACTAATCAAGGAGAAACAAGCTAACACAGGTAAAGGAAAACAGTGAAAGAAAAACAAAAAATCTAGACCTAAAACAGTGATACTAAGAAAAATGATTAAACAAAGGCAAATTCGTGATTTTAGTTAAGAAAGAACAAGAAACAGACATAAAGGAAGGGGGAAATACCAGTGTTGGTAGTTTGGATGAACTCCGGCGACCTACCGATGTTTGGACGGACTCCGGTGACCTCCAAATGTAATCCCACTCGCATGAATCGACGACTCTTGTAAAGAACCATCGACTCATGTGAGTTTGAGTCACAGAGTCGAAGTAGATCGTCCTTAAGAGATTCTAGGAATTTTGACAGTTTTCAGATCCGAAATAAGTCGGGATTGGGTGGTCTTTTGGGGAAATCAATGGTGGGACGGGGTTGGGGAGAGGAAGGAGTTCATCTGGTAGAAATTTGGGGTCGATTGGTGGTGCTCCGCCGCCAGTGGCGATTTCCGGCCGGCTGAGCAGAGCGGAGGCATGGAAAAATCCGGTGGGGTGTTTTAGAGAGAAGGGAGAGACGGATAGGGGGGGGGGGTATTAGACTTAGGGGTAATTAAGGGTAGGGGGTATGTGAAACAATTTTATATGAGGTGGTGTTGGGGTTCCCAGCCATTTGATCAAAATAGATCAACGGCTGGGATGGGCTCATTTATTGAAACGAGGTTGTTTAGTGTCATAGAGAGGCCGACCGGGTAATGGGATTGGGCTGGGTCATTTTGGGTAGTGTAGGGATTGGGCCTGGGTGATTTAGCCCAAGTCCTAGAATTAATGAAGCCTAAATCAATTTAATTAACACAAAAGCCTAATTAAATTAAAAAATATAATAACTAATCCGAACCTTATTTTTATCTAATCATAGATTAATTAATAATAAAATAATTAATTTTATACTCCTAATTAAATCCACGATTTATTGGATAAAATGATTAATTTTAGTAATTAGTTGTTAAAACTACATTACATCAAATAATCATCATCCGTTTATTATTTAGTTCAATTAATTACAAATAATAAATTTATAATTCCTTAATAATACTAATGCGCCTAATTATGCAATTTTAATAATTTCAAAAGATGAATTATAAATTTGCAAATGCAAAACAATTAACAATTAATCACTAAAATTCAACAAAATTTGTAAAATTTAATTTATTGTATTGAATTTTGTTGGAGTATATGGTGGGTGAATAATCACGTGCTCACAGCTGCCCCTCTTTGCTCGGAAACACGAAGAGTTTTCGGGCATAGACAAAGTGAGCAGTCATGAACGACTTTTCCCTTTTGCATACTCCATTGTGAAGCGTTTTTGAAAAGTTTGACCGAACCCTACTTCAAAGGTTGCCTACATATCCTTGGCTATAAAGGAATCAGGTCAGTGTAGTTCTGAAAGTTTTGGTAGCTGGGACTACCGGGTAACTGTGGTTTTACTGCAGTTGCTACTGTTACTGCTGCTGAGCTCCTTATTACGCCAAATTAGCAAAAATAAAAAAGACTAAACTAAACCTATCAACTATGAGTTACAAGAGTCCTATTTATTAGTCTGTCGAAGCCTGATCTTGAGTCTTGTTTTTTTTTTATACAGACTTGATCTGGACCTTGATGCTTGTTAGTTGTATGTGCTGGTTTAATCTTCTTCAACTTTCGGGTCAAAAAGGGACATGCACCGCTTGTGACTTCAATCTTGTCTTGAGCAGTCCACATCCTTTCCGCTTCTATACTTTGGGGTTAAACTATTTTCTTCTTCTTCTTTTCTTTTATTCTTAATTGAGACGTCTTCTTTTGGTCGTCTCGAATCCATTGTCCTAAATTGCAATATGCGCAAAATCAAAACAAACGAACGAAATTTTCTGCCCCAATTTTCACTAGGAAACTTTCGTGAGTTATTGTAAAACAATATCTATGCTACTTCATTATTGAAAGCAATGAAAGCCGGGAATGGTGCACCCGAAGTTATTGTAGACCAGGGAGTAGATACCCTATGCTTAAAGGTAAAATCAACTAGGGAGTGGATACTCTGTATTGGAAAGAAGATTAGGGAGTGGAGGCCCTATGTCTAAAATAAAATCAACTAGGGATTGGAGACCCTATGTTGGAAAGAAGACTAGGGAGTGGAGACCCTATATCCAAATGAAAATCAACTAGGGATTGGAGACCCTATGTTGGAAAGAAGACTAGGGAGTGGAGACCCTATATCCAAATGAAAATCAACTAGGGATTGGAGACCCTATGTTGGAAAGAATACTAGGGAGTGGAGACCCTATGTCTAAAAATAAAATCAACTAGGGATTGGAGACCCTATGTTGGAAAGAAGACTAGGGAGTGGAGACCCTATGTCTAAGATAAAATCAACTAGGGATTGGAGACCCTAAATTGGAAAATCATCAACTAGGGAGTGGAGACTCTATGTTGGAAAGAAGACTAGGGAGTGGAGACCCTATGCCTAAAAATAAAATCAACTAGGGAGTGGAGACCCTATGTTGGAAAATCATCAACTAGGGAGTGGAGAACCTATGTTGGAAAGAAGACTAAGGAGTGGAGACCCTATGCCTAAAATAAAATCAACTAGGGATTGGAGACCCTATGTTGAAAAGAAGACTAGGGAGTGGAGATCCTATGCCTAAAAATAAAATCAACTAGGGATTGGAGATCCTATGTTGGAAAAAAGACTAGGGAGTGGAGACCCTATGTCTAAAAATATAATCAACTAGGGATTGGAGACCCTATGTTGGAAAGAAGACTAGGAATTGGAGACCCTATGTCTAAAAATAAATCAACTAGGGATTGGAGACCCTATGTTGGAAAGAAGACTAGGGAGTGGAGACCCTATGTCTAAAAATAAAATCAACTAGGGATTGGATACCCTATGTTGGAAAGAAGACTAGGGAGTGGAGACCCTATGTCTAAAAATAAAATCAACTAGGGATTGGATACCCTATGTTGGAAAGAAGACTAGGGAGTGGAGACCCTATGTCTAAAAATAAAATCAACTAGGGATTGGATACCCTATGTTGGAAAGAAGACTAGGGAGTGGAGATCCTATGTCTAAAAATAAAATCAACTAGGGATTGGAGACCCTATGTTGGAAAGAAGACTAGGGAGTGGAGACCCTATGTCTAAAAATAAAATCAACTAGGGATTGGAGACCCTATGTTGGAAAGAAGACTAGGGAGTGGAGACCCTATGCCTAAAAATAAAATCAACTAGGGATTGGAGACCCTATGTTGGAAAAAAGACTAGGGAGTGGAGACCCTATGTCTAAAAATAAAATCAACTAGGGATTGGAGACCCTATGTTGGAAAGAAGACTAGGGAGTGGAGACCCTATGCCTAAAATAAAATCAACTAGGGATTGGAGACCTTATGTTGGAAAGAAGACTAGGGAGTGGAGACCCTATGCATAAAAATAAAATCAACCAGGGATTGGAGACCCTATGTTGGAAAGAAGACTAGGGAGTGGAGACCCTATGCCTAAAATAAAATCAACTAGGGATTGGAGACCTTATGTTGGAAAGAAGACTAGGGAGTGGAGACCCTATGCCTAAAATAAAATCAACTAGGGATTGGAGACCCTATGCAAAATAAAATCAATTAGGGATTGGAGACCCTATGTTGGAAAAACGACTAGGGAGTGGAGACCCTATGTCTCAAATAAAATCAACTAGGGATTGGAGACCCTATGTTGGAAAATCATCAACTAGGGAGTGGAAACCCTATGTTGGAAAAGGTGTAGCTAAGGATTGGAGGCCCTATACTACTTTAGGTTTGAATCATTTTCAACTTTGGTTCTTCTTTTTCTCTTTTTTTTTTAAATTTTATCTTCATGCATGCGGGAAATGATTTTTGGAGGAAACTTCCCTTTCTTTGGAGTCAATGCTGCAGAGCTCTTTCTAGCCTTTGCGCAATTTCTTTTGGTTGCACCTGGTTTTTGCACGGTTGCTTTCGAGTTGCACATGTTTCCTATTTTCAAACAAAGAACAATTTGTTAGTTTGAAATGGTGGTTGGTTTTGCGGCCTTGATTATTTCAACTGCTTGATCTCGGCCCCTTTGACGAAGATCTCAACCGCTTGCTTGCTTGCTCATTTGCTGGGGATTGGGTTTCATTTTTAAACTCGGGGACCCTGGCTTTCCAGATTTTATCAAGGTGATCGGTCACGTGGGACCCAACATTTCAACTTTATGTTGCCTTTGCAGGCCTTTCACTTGAGTTTTGGGTTTTCGGAGCGTCGGTAAAACTCAGGCTCCTTAGAGTTTTTGCTACGACTAGTCACATGGGACTTAACCGTTCCAACTTTATTTCGACTTCATTGGCCTTTCATTCCTACTTCAAAGCATTTGGGAATACTTTGGATTTTCAAACTTTTGCCGAGGTGGTTAGCCACGTGGGACTCAACCTTTCAATTTCATTTGCCCTTCTAGGCTCTTCAATTCGATTTACTCTTTTCAAGGGTTTTGAGTTTGAAACATCGACCGCTAAGGCCAGTCGGGACCGACTTGATGCCCCTGATGAGGTTGGGTGCCTTTTACATATTAGCCCGTGTCAAATGAGAACCCTGTAAATCAGTCTTTCCATCCTTTCTTTGCCTTAGTTTCGGAAACAGAGTTAGGCCGAAAGGGATTTAAAAGAAAATAAATGGCAGAATGGACAATGAATTTAAACAAGAGGTATCCCTTTCGGGGAAAGGAAGGAAGGACTTATCTGGAGTGCATGCGGACTTCAATGAACATGACATGCCTTTTGGACTGGATGCCTCATCTGTGTAAACCGTCCAACTCTCAGAAATTCATCATCACTATCACCTCGAGATCGAGAAACCTTGCCCCGTACTGTGTCCATATCAGTGATCCATTATCCTTTTCGATTAGTGGCTCCCTTTGCGGGTTTTCACCGACTAACCTCTCTCATTTCTCTTCTCGCCACCGCTCTGTAGTTCTCTTTACGAGTTTTCACTAACAAGACTTTCTCATTTTCAATTTCTCTGCTTACCGTCGCCTCACGGTGCCCTTGTGGGTTTTCACCGATAAGACTCTCTCATTTTTAATTTCTCTCATTGCTTGTATCAGCTTCAAACATTTGCATCCTCCAACTTTAGACATCTTTGTCGATCGGTCGGAAGGACTTGAACAAGGTTTTGGGTAGAAAGGATTCAGATTGAGTTACAACTTTGGAACTCGTAGGTGAAAACATAACATCTGCCCCAGCTTAAACTCTTGGGGAAATGTGGAATTTTATTTTGGTGTGACTAAACCCCAGTGAGAGGCTGCCTACGTATCCTTTCGGAATTAAGTCGAACGTAGTTCAGGGAAACAACTTGTTTTGGTTTTTGTTTTGGTTTTTCTTCTGTTTTCATTTTTTCATTTCATCATTTTTTTACAACACTTCCAAGTTCCAAAGAGGGTAATCAAAGAAAAGTAACCGGCTAAAAGGTTTACAAAATTTGGTGGTGTTTGGGGTAGCGTGAATGAAAGCCTTCGTCATTTCTATCGGGAGCATCCACATTATGAAAAGGTCAGACATAGTACCTTTTGATTGCATCTGCATTGACAGCCATTTCAGGATCATTTCCTTCGATGTCCCCCAAGTACAATGCTCTTTTTGGCAGTAGTTTTCTTATGATGTATGGACCTTTCCAATTCGGGGCAAATTTTCCTTTCGCCTCTTCATGGTGTGAGAGGATAGGTATTAGGACAAGTTTCCCCACTTCGTAGTTCCTAGGCCGCACTTTCTTGTTGTAGGCGCGGGCCATTATTTGTTGGTACAACTGCCTGTCGCAAACTGCGGCCGTTATTTTCTCATCAATCAGAGTTAACTGTTCTAACCGGGTTTTGACCCATTCGTCATCCTCAATTTCTGCTTCGACAATGATCCGAAGGGAGGGAATTTCAACTTCTACGGGTATTAAGGCTTCAGTTCCATAAACCAGTAGATAGGGCGTAGCTCCGACCGATGTGCGCACGATCGTGCGATATCCCAATAATGTGAAAGGCAATTTCTCGTGCCATTGCCTAGAAGTTTGAATCATTTTCCTGAGGATTTTCTTTATGTTTTTTTTCGCTGCTTCAACGGCGCCATTGGCTTTGGGCCGGTAAGGGGTGGAGTTGCGGTGTGTGATTTGAAATTATTCACACACCTCCCTCATCAGGTTACTGTTCAGATTTGCGACATTGTCGGTAATGATAGTTTTTGGAATACCAAAATGATAGATGATATTGTAGTGCACGAAATCCACCACTGCTTTCTTAGTGACAACTTTGAATGTGACTGCCTCGACCCATTTTGTGAAATAGTCGATAGCAATCCGGATAAATCTGTGCTTGTTTGAAGCCCTTGGCTCGATCGGCCCGATGACATCCATTCCCCAGGCAACAAACGACCAGGGTGCTGACATGGGATGCAATTCTGAAGGTGGTGCATGGATCAAATCTCCATGTATTTGACACTTATGGCATTTCCGGATGAAGCTGAAGCAATCTTTCTCCATGGTCATCCAGTAATATCCTGCCCACAAGATTTTCTTTGCGAGGACGTACCCATTCATGTGGGGGCCGCATACTCCTGAATGCACCTCGTTCATAATCTTCTCGGCTTCTTTAGCGTCTACACACCTCAATAGATTCAGATCAGGAGTCCTTTTATAGAGTACTTCCCCACTTAGGAAGAAACTGCTGGCGAGCCTCCGGATGGTTCTCTTTTGGTCCCCGTTGGCCTGACCCAGATATTCTTTTGTTTTCAAGAACCTTTTGATATCATGATACCATGGCTGAACATCGGGCTCTATTTCGACCATGTTGCAATAACTATGTCTTTCCCGTATTTGAATCTCCAGGGGGTCAATGTGGGCATTACCCGGGTATGGCAGTATTGCAGCCAAGGTACTAGTGCATCAACTAGCTCATTGTGGCATCGGGGGATATACTTGAACTCGACAATTTTGAACCGCTTGTAAGATCTTCCACATATTGTCTATATGGAAGGAGTTTAACATCCCGAGTTTCCCATTCTCGCTGAGCTTGTTTGATGATCAAGTCAGAATCTCCCATGACCAATAATTCCTCTACATCCATGTCGATTTCCATATTCATGCCCATTATGCAGGCTTCATATTGTACAAAAGAAACAAAGACGGGCGGTGGCTGGATAGTGTTGCCCCGTGGGCAAAATCAAGATTGCCCCAATCCCAACACCTTTTGCATTTACGACTCCATCAAAGAAAATTTTCCAAGTGTTGGTGTTTTCGGAATTACCTCGACTGAGTTTACCTCCTCGTCCGGGAAGTAAGTACTTAGAGGTTGATAGTCTTCATCAACAGGATTTTCTGCCAGGTGATCTGCCAAGGCTTGAGCTTTCATTACCGTGCGGGTGACATAAACTATGTCAAACTCGGTGAGCAAAATCTGCCACTTTGCTAATCTCCCGGTGGGCATTGGCTTTTGGAATATATACTTCAAAGGATCCAGCCTAGTGATGAGGTAGGTGGTATAAGCCAACAAATAATGCCGGAGCTTCTGAGCAACCCAAGTTAAAGCACAACAAGTTCTTTCCAGCAACGTATACTTTGCTTCGTAGCTTGTGAATTTCTTGCTCAAGTAGTATATGACCTGTTCTTTCTTCCCAGTTGCATCATGCTGCCCGAGAACACACCCGAAGGAATTTTCCAACACCGTCTAGTATAAGAACAGAGGCCTTCCTGGTTCTGGTGGGACTAATACTAGCGGATTCGACAAATATTCTTTGATATTGTCGAAAGCGTCTTAGAATTCGCCCGTCCATTTAATCGTTGCATCTTTCTTCAACAACTTGAATATAGGCTCACATGTGGATGTCAACTGAGCGATAAACCTGATGATGTAATTCAACCTACCCAGCAAACTCATGACCTCTTTCTTGGTTCTTGGAGGTGGCAGATCCTGAATAGATTTTATCTTCGTCGGGTCCAGCTCGATGCCCCGTCGGCTGACTATAAATCCTAGAAACTTCCCAGATGGAACTCCGAAGGCACACTTGGCTGGATTCAATTTCAAATCATATTTACGCAGACGTTCAAAGAATTTTCTCAAATGATGTAGATGGTAGTCTTGCGTCCTGGATTTAATAATCACATCATCCACATACACCTCAATCTCCTGATGCATCATGTCGTGGAAAATGGCTGTCATGGCTCTCCTATAGGTTTCCCCATCGTTCTTTAGACCGAATGTTATGATCCGGTAGCAGTAGGTGCCCCAAGGTGTGGTGAAAGACGTCTTTTCTGCATCTTCTTCATCCATTAGAACGTGGTGATACCCAGCATAACAATCCACGAAATACTGTACCTCATGTTTAGCACAATTGTCAACCAGGATATGGATGTTTGGCAGTGGAAAGTTGTCTTTGGGACTTGCCTTATTCAAATCTCGGTAGTCGACACACACTCTGACTTTCCCGTCTTTCTTAGGTACCAGGACCATGTTGGCCAGCCAGGTGGTGTATTGGACCACTCAGATTACTCCAGCTTTTAATTGTTTAGTGACCTCTTCTTTGATTTTGTCACTCATGTCTGTTTTAAATTTCCTTTTCTTTTGTTGGACGGGTGGATAACCGGGGTAGGTCGGCAATTTGTGCACCACCAAGTCAACGCTCAGCCCGGGCATGTCATCATAAGACCAGGCAAACACGTCTTTGAATTCGAATAGAAGTTGGATCAAAGCGTCCCTAATTCTTTCGTCAGTATGGATACTTATCATGGTTTCTCGTACCTCTTCTGAATTACCCAAGTTAACCGGTTCTGTTTCATCTAAGTTTGGATTAGGCTTATTCTCGAATTATTCCAATTCTCAATTTATTTCCCTAAAAGCCTCATCTTCATCATATTCCGGTTCTTGATTCATTATTTCTTGAATAGATGGCGTATCGAGGGGCATGAAGTCCGCAGGCATGTCAACGAAAATAAGAGAAAATAACATAAATTAGGAAGAATAGACAAAGAGATTCATGGACTATGAAATATTAATTTCATTTCATTGAATTCAGAACATAGGAGGGTTTACATCAGAATTTGAAAAGGCAATAAACTAAAAGCACTCGAGTTACACCCTGAAATAACTCGTAGTGCAGAAAAGATGGCAAGGCTGAACTACAAGGACTCCCGCCTGACGGGGAATGGAGTAGCTTTCCAGTTCTGCAACTTGGAATTTGGTCCCATGTACTGCACCTCAGCGGTGCTCGAGCCTTCACCCGGCTGAACCATGTGGGCCTCATACAACATTTGTCTCATGGCCTCGCAAATCTCTTCAATTGCTTCGGTCCTGAAGGCCTCCTCTTCTTATTCTATGTACTTCGGCTCGACGAATGATTCAGTGATGTGTGGGATTGGCTGAGGCAATTCCAACCATCCTTCTTACGCTGATCAACCCATTTTTCATCATCAGAGGTGGATTGAAACCCAATTCCAAAGAACTTTTCACTGGTAGGCAGGGTGATAGGTTCTGTGATGCCTTGCAGGGACACCCCGAGCCCTTTCCCGGGTTTGTACCCATGTTTGATCATGTCGCTAGCGACCATTGATAGATGCATTTGATAGGAAAGGTTGAGGACAAAGGGTTCCTTCCTCACACTGGTCTGTAACCACAATCTAAAAATCCTGGTAGACGATGTGCTCACTACCTTCTCTTGCTTCCAGATAGGGGATTGATGGATCCCTATAAATAGACTGCTCGTCTTCCCCGTGGACCACAATCTTCTGGTCTTCATGCTCGAATTTAACCATCTCGTGGAGGGTCGAGGGTACATCTCCCGCGGCATGGATCCATGGCCTTCCCAGGAGATAATTATACGATGTATCCATGTCCAAGACTTGGAATGTTACTTCAAAGTCTACGTGGCTAATTGTCAAGACTAAGTCAATTTCTCCGATTGTGTCCCTTTTGATGCCGTCAAATGCACGGACACACACATTGTTGGGCCTGATTCTCTCAGTCCCAATCTCCATTCATTTTAGGGTTGAGAGAGGACAAATGTCGACCCCAAATCCTTCGTCCACCATGACCTTTTTTACGTAGTACCCTTCACACTTGACGGTTAGGTGGATGGCCTTATTGTGAGCAGCCCCTTCTGGGGGTAAGTCATTTTTGCTGAATGAGATGAGGTTTACCTCAAAGAATTGTTCCTCCATTCTTTTCATTTGTTCAATGGTAGTTTCGGCGGGAACATACGCTTCATTAAGCGTTTTGATCAAAACATTCTGATGTGCACTCGAGCTTATCAGCAAAGATAGGAGTGAGACCTGGGTGGGACATTCTCTGAGCTGTTCAATCACACGTATTCAGAGGTTTTGATCTTTCTAAAGAATTCTTCGGCCTCCGCAACACTGACCGGTTTTTTAGGCGGAAAGCGTTTTTGTTTGTTCTTGTTCAGCTCTTTCGGGTTGAGGTATCTTTCAGATTAGTTTGCTTCAATTGCCTCCCCTATGATCTCTTTTCCCTTGTACGTCACTACCGTCTTGTTGTATTTCTAGGGGACGACAGTGGTATCCTTTATGGGAGTTTGTGACGCGTGGCTAATAACCACAGGCTCATTCAGCCTTGGTGAAATTATTGGCCCCCGCGCCACATACGTCCCCTTTGGCACGTACATTTTTAGGACGTTCGTCATTGCTTTGTTGTAATTCAACCTTTTGGGAGGGCTTAACATGCACTGTTCCTTCCTGGGTGCCCTGGGGACATAAAGAACAACATATTTGGAAGGCCTCGTCTTTGTTTTGGTTCCAAACTTCCCCGTGGCCTGAGGGACGGGGTTGCTTTTCTTTATCTCTTTAACTGGCTTGGGTGACGCTTTGGGCTTTTTCTCCACATCCGCAATGGCGATGATAGATTTTAAGGCCGGATCAAAATCTTGGTCTTCGCAAATAATGCCAATAACGGGGCTGTTGTTGTGGGCTGGCAATGGATTGTTCGTTACATTGGGGACCTCCTAGTCCCTTAGAACCACTTTGTTTTGTTCTATGAGGCTTTCAACCACCCTTCTGAGGGTCTAGCAATCTTCGGTATCATGTCCCTCAGCCCCCGAGTGGTAAGCACACTGAGTACCCGACTGGTAAGAGGGAGCTTCTGGGTTTTGCCTGTTCAGGGGTATAGGCTGTAGTAGACCCATCTGGACCAGCTTTGGGAAAAGGCTGGAATATGATTCTCTGATTGGTGTAAAGTGGGTTCTCTTGGGTGGTTCCTGGGGATTATTTTGTGGGGGGCGAGGATTATATGGAGCTTGGGGAGGAAGATTGTTTCTTGGTGGTGGAGCTCGATTTTGATTGTAGTTTTGTTGGGGATGGACATATAATTGAGCATTCATTATCGGATAGGGTTGAGGAATCATGACATATGTTGCATTCTGATGGGGATAGTAATGTCGTGGGGCCTCAGAGAAGTAGCCTCGTGGCTGGCGGGAGTTCCTTACACTGGAGGTCATCATTGCTGACTCTTATTTCTTTTTTCTATTGGATACACTCCCGTATCCACTTTGGATGGCCTGGGAAGTTGCTCTTATGGCGGATTGGCTTAGGATACGACTAGTCTTTAGACCGTTCTCGACCATCTCTTCGATTTTTATTGCTTCCGCAAATGGTTTGCCCATGGCGGACATCATGTTTTGGAAGTAGTCAGCTTCCTGGGCTTGTAGAAAGATACTGACCATTTCAGTTTCTTCCATCGGAGGCTTGACTCTGGCGGCTTGCTCACGCCACTTAATAACGTACTCCTTGAAGCTCTCTAACGACTTTTTCTTGAGATTGGACAGGGAATTCTTGTGGGGTGCTATGTCCACATTGTATTGGAATTTCTGGGCAAATTCCCGAGTGAGGTCTTTCCATATATGCCAGCGATATATATCTTGGTCCATGTACCATTCAGATGTGATCCCGGGCAAGCTTTCTCCGAAGTATGCCATTAGAAGCTCTTCCTTTCCACCTGCCCCCCTTAGCTGATTACAGTACCTTTTTAGATGGGCTATGGGGTCCCCATGTCCGTCGTATTTGTCGAACTTGGGGGTTTTAAACCCGAGAGGCAGGTGAACGTGCGGGAACATGCACAAGTCTGCATAGGAAACACTCTTCTGCCCCTTAGTCCCTGTATATTCTTGAGGCTTTGCTCAATACTTCTCATTTTTTGAGCCATTTCTTCTTGCCCGGGGCTCTTCTTGTCTAGTCCCAGGGTGGCTTCATACCGAGGTTGTTGAGGGTATGAGTTGGGAGTAACATGGGTTGTGTCCAGATGGAATGACGACGTTTGGAATGTAAAAGCCGGTGGCTCAAAGCTTGGCCCAGCGATTGTTGGTGGTGCCGTGGCAGAGATCGGCGGTGCGGTGAAGATGTTGGAAGACACAGCGGAGAATAGTGCCTAGGGGCGAACCTCAGAAGGCCTTCTGGCAAAGTGAGCCGACATAGATGGGTATCCAAATGTGGTAGCCGGGTAACTTATAGGGACGTTGGAGATCCCGCCCGTCTTGGGAATCAACTATGGGATGGTACTAGGTGGTTCCCTACCATTTGACCATGCGTCCCACATTTCCAGCATACGGCAATGCAAAATTCTATTTTCTTCAGCTGCGGCTGATTCAGATGTTGGGATGATTGAGCTTGGGTCATCCTCGGAGGAGTTGATGATTGGTAAGTGACTTTCAGATGTCATTTCTACACTCCCTTTTGATCTGGTGAAGTACGGATGTGAAGCCAGCTTACCGCAAAACCAACCACCTTAAAACAACCTTTAAGAGTGAACCACAAAAACGTTATGTTGAAGCATTTATCACATAGGGAACCACACGTCGGGGGTATGCAATGCACCTAGGCAGTTAAACGATTTCTACATATTTTGCATCGGTCGTGTGTTTCATCCCGACTTTGTTTCTCAAATTTGAACTTTCTTTTTATTTCATTTCCGCCTTTTGTTTTTCTCTGTTATTTTTGTCACTCTTTTATTCCTCACTCAAGTTCTTTTTCTCTTTCCCAAATTATTTTTCTTTTTAAGGTTACGATCGAATCCTATCTGGATTGCCTACGTATCACGACGCTGCGTGAATCAGATCATCACGTAGTTCAAGGAATAAATACGAAAGAAATAAACATTCTGATTTTTCAAAATTTTCATTCATTAGATAAAAACTCCCAATTCCATTCATTACAAAGACTTCAACATATTTTTTGGGAATTTAAAACTACACAATACTCTGACATACTTTTTGGAAATTTAAAACTACAGTAGACTCAAACAGGACTGCAACAGGGAAATGAAATACAAAATCGAAAAGGACATCAAGAATACATAAGTGCTTCTATTGCTCCAAGGGCCCGTGGGGCATCATACGGCCTTGCCACGGGCCTGCATGCCATGTCTTGTTGAAGGCAGTACAGGTAATCTATTATCTTGTAGATGAAAATCATTACCGCTGCGAAGAAAGTGGTTCGAGTCATATCTTCACACTCTTGGCACTTGGTGACGATATAATCGGCGATCTCTCTGACCCTTTGCCTGATGACACCCTTTTCCTGAAGTAAACGCCCGATCTGTTGAGATCTTGCCTTTAAAACCTGGGCGTCTTTATGACTCTGTTCTTACCACATTTGCAATTCTCCCTCCAACTGATCCATCATGGTATAACACAGTTCCTTTTCCCCTTTAAACCTTTTTGCTTGTTTGGCCATTTCGTTCTTGAGGGTGGCCACCTTTTCTTTTAAGCCTGTGACTTGTTGGTCATATTTCCTTTTCAGTTTCCGTACAAACTCTGCTCTTTCCTCTGCACTTTTCGTCAATTTTGCCCGAACTCTGGTCAATTCTTCTTCAGTTTTGTCTAGATCATCCCCGTAGTTGCATAATTTCTGCCCCAGGCTGTTGATAAGTCTTTCATCAGTTCTGCTTCTCTCAGGGTTCTCAACAGCTATTTTCAATTTCTGGATCTGGGCCTAGAGAGCTTCATTTTCTTTGGTTAACCTATTTCTCTCCCCTTCAGCTGTGGCGGCTTGTAAAGTGTTTTCAAATTTGAGTTCCCTGATTTGGGCTTCCAACTTGCTTATGGTTGCTCGGTAGTTATTCTCCTTTTCTAGCCAAGCCCAGTGCTCTTGTGTTTGCTCAGTGAATTGTTGCACGTGGGGTCTTTTTGCAGGCCGTTCTGTCTCTTGATGTTCTCTGCCCCTTCTCCCATACCAAGAAGTGTATCCTGACTCTACTTCCCCTCTGGACAAATCTCTTACCCGAGTCTGCGGCTCCAAAAATCTGCACTCATGCCAGATCTGGAGGACCTTGTCCTCTGGAAATGCAGCTCTCGGACATAGCTCAATGGCTTGCTGGCTCAGATCCTCATCATATGGAACATCCTGTTGCCTTCCCAACTATCGTAAGACCCGATGTGGGGCATATGGATGAATGCTTTGAAGGCCCATCAACAGAAGGTAACACACCCCGGCCGGCATGTGGATGACTTCGCTGATAGGGAGCCAACCGAATGTCCACTCAATTTGGCCGGCAGCCAATGAACTCAAATGTAAGAACCAGGCATCTGTGCCCACCGGAAATTTGCGGCCCTCTACCCGAGTGCTACGTTCTTTAATACAACTCAAACCAGTCAAATCGTAGTTCATGTATCCCGGGCGATGACATAGGTGCTCAATCATCCAAATTTGTAGGAGCAGGTTGCACCCTTCGAAGAATTTTCCCCCAGACTGGAAAACCATTAGAGCACGGTAAATCTCGGCTAAGACCATCGGTATAAGAGTGCCATTAGATTTTTTCATAATGAAATCGGCCATTCCCACAAGCCCAATATGTATGCGTCCGTCACTCATTGGGCAAATTAAGGTACCTAGGAATGCTACCACGAAAGCCAATCCCCGGCGGGCTTCCCATTTGGCTTGGTTCTTGTGGTGAGTCAAACCAGTGTTATCAGCTTCATAACCCCAAGGATCTTCGTAGCGGCTGTATAGGAAATAGAAAGTGCATACCCCTCAGATAGGTGCGAGTCTTGGATTTCCCGACTAATGCTCAAAAGGTCTAGGAACTTGTGCGAAGTCACAGCCCTGGGTGCCACTGGATATCGACTTCTGAGATTTTCACTGAGACCGACATACCCCCGCTATTTCCTCTAGTGTGGGTGTCAACTCAAAGTCCGAAAAATGGAACACATTGTGAGCGGGGTACCAAAATGATACTAGAGCTTCGATGATGTCCAACCTTGGCTTAATCTTTAAAAGACCAGTGAGTCCGCCCAAAGCTTTTACCGCGGACTTTCTACTGACTTCCCCTAGGTCCCTCCACCACATATGGAGTCCGACGGGAATTTCCTCGACAGCTCTAAAGGGAATATTTTCGACAGTGCTCATCCTGCACATTTATTTAAGTGATTTGGTTAAGGAAAAAGCAAAGCCATAATTTATTTTTTGACCAAAGGTAAAGAAAAAAGTGCTATTTTTGCAAGAATGTCGTAATCAAATGAAAATAGACCATCTTTGCGAATACGACCCTTCAACACTTCGGGTAGGAAGTTTTTAGGGTTGTGTTGGCTAATTGGGTCAAAAAAAATTCGGAAACGACCACAGGCGGCTATTCTTGCAAAAACAGCCTTCCGGCGCCCTGTTGGGACAATTTGGCTATTTAGGCAGGAACGTCGTCACCTAACTTTATTTACGACCGTATTTTGTATTTTGATTTTGAAAAAATAAGGTTGGACCCGATGAGGGTTGCCTACGTATCCCACACCGGTGAGAATCAAACAATGCGTAGTTCGGGAAATCTCGACACAATTTTAAAAAATATACACCGACTCATTTCATTATGGAAATACTATTTTCCTTCTTCCTTTTCCTCTATTTTTCAAAAAATTTGACAGAGTTTCAGGATGATTTTGAATATCGAGGTTTTTTAAAAAATCGGATAAATCTCCTATTCTATTTCTCTCTTGGTTTTTCTGTTATCTTTTTTTTTCTCTAGTCGGTCAACAAACAAACCGAAACAGAATATTGTACATATAGCAAGTAGGATGCATCAGGATGGTCGTTTATTTCGGGTTCACCTGTCCTAGACGGACCCAACCCCTGTGTTGAGTCCCCTAAGTCAAATGCACGTGATGCATATAATCATTCCTACTAGAGATCCGGCATGATGCTATGTTATACTAGGTTTATATCCTGGGGTTTTATTCTATACAAGGCTTACCCGAGCGGACAGCTCAAGCCGAGGTCGGGGCAGCGTATCGGGAATATAGAAGCTTCACCGGCTTTGCAACTTGTCCGTACCTCGTTCTAAAATTTGGATGACCCTAACAGAAAAGAAGTCACACGAAGTGCACACTTCCTAGATAATTTAGAAGACTTAGATAGAAGAAGGGTTTCGGCGCAGTTTATATGCAGTTCAAATAATATCAAAGCGGTAAATGCGGCAATTAGCACATCAGGTTTAAACACGTAAAATAAGATAATGAAATCCAAAACATAACGGTTATATAAGCTCGAATTCTTGAACCCTGAACCAGAGATTCTGGGTTCATTCCCCCGCAGAGTCGCCAGAGTTGTCACACCTCCTTTTTCACCCCCAGTAATAACGAGTAATAAAGGAGCTTTTTCACTTTAAGTGACATTATTCAGATTTGGGATTTATTTTTAGTTTTCAGAGTCGCCACCCGGATTTTTGACGTTGTTTCGGGACACCATTTATTTGAATCCCAAACTGAGGAATTTTAGACTCCGTTTTAAGTTGTCTGCGACCAGAAATCCGAATAAGAAATTCTTTTAACCCGGGAGAAGGTGTTAGGCATTTCCGAGTTCCGTGGTTCTAGCACGGTCTCTTAACCATTAATATTTGGCCTAAGTTATTTGATTATTTACGTGTTTTAGCCTATCGTGCATTTAGCCTTTTTAAATTTTAGCCGCTTTTAATATTTATGGATTTATGTTGAAGCAAGTCACGATGGCGTGCACTTGTTTATTTTGGACACATCGTAATTGCGCCACATGAAATGCACCCGCAATTACAACATGCGATTTTATTATTGTTTTGAGTTAGAGTCGGGGACATGAGTTGCCACACCGGAGTGTAGATTACATATTCAAGACTATGGTCATGACGGTTAAAAATGCCAATTTTGAGGCGATCTTCAATTATTCTCTAAATTTTGAAATTTTTACCTAAAGAGGTATTTTTAGCTTTACGAGGTATGTATACAAATAATTTTGATATTTTATGGATTTATATTAGGACAAGTCATGATGGCGTGCACTTGTTGTTTTTGAACACATCGCAACCACGTCACATGAAATGCACCCGTGATTGCTACGTGTGATTTTATTAATGTTTGAAGTAAGAGTCGGGGACACGAGTTGCCACACCTGAGTGTAGGTTATGGTGGCGTTTTTGAAGGGTACTTATTTGAGGCAATATTTGATTACTTACTAAATTTTACCATTTTTATCCAAGGAAAGATGTTGTTAGCCTATAGGATATGTACAAGGCTATCTAGTATTAGATTTACTATCTAAAGGTCAAATGTTCGGGCTATGGCCAGATTTTAGCCCAATTTATTGTTGACCCCTTTGGCCAATCCTAATCATGGCTAGCTATGATAGAAATAAAGCTATGTAATTCTATAAATAAACATGCCAATAAATGAAAGTTTTACATGAAATCCAAAAGGTTACTGATTCACAAATTAATATTTTAAAGAATCAAATGAACATTTCCAGCTATAGTAGAGTAGTTTTATTAACTTCAGACGACACAAAGAAATGCTTTTCGAATCATGATCCATACGTATTAAATCCTATTCAGGGTCATTCGAATGCTTGTTGTTGTAAATTCAAAAAATTTAAAGGATGTGAGATGAGTCGAAAACATTTTAAATCACAAATTCCTGTTTGTATATTTTCGAAAATCATTGAATCTGGAACATTGTTTTCTAGAATTTCAGTAAGAGTTTACAAAGAGATTTCGGACAGATTAATTCGAATACAAATTCATACGAAATGCTTTTAAGTAGCGAATATATACTTATACATTTGAGAATTCATCAGAGACGAAAAGAAACAGTTTTTGGTAAATCATAGGAGTTCTAAGAGAATAATAAACAAAATATCACGACCCAAAACCGATCCAGGTCGTGATGGCGCCTAACGGTGGCGTTAGGCCAGCCAACGA
>MDKH01153671.1:0-27689 GCA_005239495.1 Nicotiana undulata | reverse complement strand
ATATATATATATATGGGTATATTTAGACATCGTGGTACCGACTCGCCCACACTCAACGGGATCAGATACTCACATCTCACTGGATAGCCAAAGTTAGGATTTTTATCATATTGTCCTCTTTGCTCACAATATTACCATGATGGAACAATTCAAGTACAAGAAGGAAATTTTAACCACCTTCGTTCAGCTCAACAGCTCATTGTCAAGACTTATTTCATTATTCAGGTATAAGAAGGAATTTTAACCACCTTCATTTAGCTCAACAGCTCATTATCAATTATATCAGAAGTAACACAATTATTCAATTGATGGAGTTCATAATTCTTATCTGAATATTATGTACATTTAATTCGCAGCTATCATAGCTCAATTTCATCATATATCAGTAATAACTCGTACAAAATTTCAAATAATATCACACAAACAGTTAGAACATGCTCGTGGGTCCTACGGCTACCCGATATACAGTATAGATGCCACGTACGGACTCTCGTCACGTGGTACGTACGTAGCCCCCTCAACGAGCACAATTAGCAATCAAGAGCCTAGGGGACATTTCCCCCTTACAAAGTTTGGAAAGGAGACTCACCTGGACAAGTGCTCCTCCGGCCAACGGACCAATCAACAAGACGCACGAATCCTCCGAATCACCCTCGATGGCTCGCAACTAGCCAAAAGCACATAATTATATCAATTTAGGAAGATTCGAGGAGGATTTATCAAATATTTCCTCAAAAACGTATTCTTGACGTACTTTGGAAATTCAACTCCGAGCCTCGGCGTCCGGAATATTACAATTCTCGAAGAAACGCGCTATACGTCGCCTAAGGATCAAGATTAACTCAATTAATCATCCCTCAATGTGCCAAAAATAAGAATTCACATTTTCATCAAAACCCTCTATTCTCCCCAACAATTTCTTATGAATTTCTATGAATTAGGAAGAGGAAATTCTCAAAGAACGGAAGAAATTGACATGCGTAGGGTTACGGAATCACTTACCTGAGTTTCTAGGCCCAAATACCCGTTCTGAAGCTCTTGGGGTCGTCAACAATGGAGGAAATATGATTTTTGGGAAAGAAATCATGACTTGGGCATTTTAATAGGACTGCCCAGGAGTTTCCGCACCTGCGACTTTTGGATCGCAGGAGCGGAATCGCACATGCGGAATAAAGGATCGCGCCTGTGGAAAAAGGCCTGGGCACTGGGGGATCTCTCGCACCTGCGGAATTTGGATCGCAGGTGCGGACTCGCACCTGCGGGAATTTGTCTGCACCCGCGATGGTCTGGGCCCCTGGGGAAAGTCGCGCCTGTGGGCTTTTGTCCGCGCCTGCTTAGAGAAGGCCGCGCCTGCGGAAGGAGCCGCACCTGCGAAGGAATTCCGCTGGTGCGAACCTCGCGCCTACGGCTCATGGACCGTAGGTGTGGTCACACCAGTACATTCTCACCAGTTATGAGTTTTGCTTGTTTTTTGACCCCGATCGGGGTCCGGGAGACCCCTGGGCCCATCCGAGCCCTCGACAAATTATACCAACAAGTCCCGAATCACATGACTGACTTGCTCGAGCTCCCAGAACACTAGAAACATCATTCAAACCAAGAATCACTCTCCAAAACCCCTTAGATCAAGCTTAGGATTTCTAGAAAAAAAAATCAAATGGCTCATCAATACGCCGAACAGGTCTATACTGCTCGGAATGACCTTGAATTTTGCAGACAAGTCATAAATGACTATAGGGAACTATTTCCAGTTCCATAATTCCATTCGGACCATGATATCACGAGGTCCAATTCCAGGCTGAATTCCAAATCACATGAAATCCTGAATTCCAATTCAGGTGCCGAAATACTCCCGGGTCATCAGAAACCCGAGGCGAACACACTCCCAAGTCCAAAATCATCATCCGGAGCTGCTGGAGCTATTAGAACTCGATTCAGAGGTTGTTTGCTCAAAATGCTTCTCGGAACCAAAATTAGCCAAATAGGCTAGCCTTCAGGAACCAAGTGTTCCTGAACTGGCCAAATCACTTCCGAATCTCGAACTACCTGCCCACACAAGTCATAAGGCACAAGCAGTCTCTATGGAAAGAGTCATTCACGGGAATAGAGTCCCAACACATAAAATGACCGACTGGGTCGTTACACGTAAATTAGAGGTAGAGCTTAGCCTCGGAAGGCAGAAAAGTAGCCTTATGAAAAGGGAGGTAGAGCTTAACCTCAGAAGGCAGAATGGTAGCCTTATGCAGGATGGAAGGCAGAATGGCAGCCTTATGCAGTATGGAAAGCAGAATGGTAGCCTTATGCGGGATGGAAGGCAAAATGGTAGCCTTATGCGGGATGGAAGGCAGAATGGTAGCCTTATGCAAAATACAGATGCAAATGGAGACAATGCTTAGTTTCGGAAGGTAGGAAGGTAGCCTTATGCAAGAATGCAGATGGAGACAGTGCTTAGTCTCAGAAGGCAGAATGGTAGCCTTATGCAAAGATGCGAATGGAGATGGAGGTAGAGCTTAACCTCGGAAGGTAGAATGGTAGCCTTATGCAAGAATGCATATGGAGACAATGCTTAGTCTCGGAAGGCAGAATGGTAGCCTTATGCAAAGATGCAAATGCAGATGGAGGTAGAGATTAACCTCGGAAGGCATAATGGTATCCTTCTGCAAAGATGCGAATGTAGATGGAGGTAGAGCTTAACCTCGAAAGCCAGAATGGTAGCCTTATGCAAGAATTAAATAAATAACAATAGAAATTCTTAGCTGATAATAGATTGCAGTTTTGTGATCATTGTGAGCATTGTGACTACGGAGCATTGTTTGTTTGTGCTGATAGCAACAGTCGATAAGTGTGATGGTTTTGAGAAATTGTGACTTTGAACATGCTCGTTCTTTATGTGGACAGCAACCTTTAGTATTTTCAACTGTGATGAAATTTGTGACTTCTCTACGAGTTTATTCTTTGCGCCTGTATCCAAAGAAAAATCATGAGTTTTGTAAATGGGGAAGGTTAGATCGTATCCCCGCTGGATTTTCTTGACTTGTTCGGCTTGATCCGATGATACTATCTGTATCATTGGTGTAGCGTTTGCTTAACAAAGCTGTTTCAAGAACAAACATGCATGATTTTATAAAAATGTAGTATAAATATATAATTTAAAATAGCTTTTAGATGAACCGATGACCGTGATGTGGTTAAAGTCATTGCAACCTCTCCTGCTATGGAATTTTGAGGGTCCTCCTCAAAATTCTGCCCAAGTTTGATGGGTTGATGTTTCTAACTGTTGCTCGTGCGGCGATCGGCTGGACTTGCTTCGCAATTTTGAGGGTCCTCAAAATTATGCCCTAGTTTCCA
Organism: Nicotiana undulata; assembly: GCA_005239495.1. Taxonomy (NCBI): domain Eukaryota; kingdom Viridiplantae; phylum Streptophyta; class Magnoliopsida; order Solanales; family Solanaceae; genus Nicotiana; species Nicotiana undulata. The sequence continues at coordinate 24,341 of MDKH01153671.1, read as the reverse complement.
ATTGCGGGGAAAAATGAAATTTTTATTGAATTGTGACCGAAATCATAGGGCTGCCTACATAGCCTTTCTTAAACAGGAATCAGGTCAGCCGTAGTTCAGTTTACATAATTGATAAAAGCATAATGATTACACATAGTATCGTTTGACTGCATCTGAATTGATTGGCTTTGGTCAGACTTCTCCGTCCATTTCTGCAAGTATAAGTGCTCCTCCTGTCAATACTCGATGAACCATGTATGGACCTTGCCAGCTGGGAGAGAACTTCCCTTTGGCTTCCTCTTGATGTGGAAAGATTTGCTTCAACACCAGCTGCCCCGGTGTGAACTGTCTAGGCTTGACTCTTTTGTTGTAGGCCCGGGTCATTCTATTCTGATAAAGTTGACAGTAACATACTGCATTCATCCTTTTTCCGTCTATGAGGGCCAGTTGCTCATAACGGTTGTTTACCCACTCTGCATCGCTGAGCTCAACTTCTTGTATGATCCTTAAGGAAGGAATTTCAACTTCCGCGGTAATGACAACTTATGTGCCATAAACCAACATATAAGGGGTTGCCCCGGTCGATGTGCAGACTGTGGTGCGGTATCCCAGTAGAGCAAATGATAACTTCTTATGCCACTGCTTGTGATTTTCTATCATCTTCCTTAATATCTTTTTGATGTTCTTGTTGGAAGCTTCTACAGCTCTGTTCATCTGAGGTCTGTAGGCTGTGGAATTCTTGTGCTTGATTTTGAAACTCTTGCACATAGCTTTCATCAGTTCGCTGTTGAGATTGGAACCATTATCAGTGATAATTGATTCTAGAATTCTGAATCAACAAACAATGCGGTCGCGGACAAAGTCTGCCACGACTTTCTTAGTTACTGCTTTGTAGGATGTTGCTTTGACCTATTTGGTGAAATAATCGATGGCTACTAGGATGAATATGTGTCCTTTGGAGGCGGCAGGCTCGATTGGTCCAATATCTTCCATTCCCCAAGCAGCGAACGACCACGGTGAGCTTGTGGCATTAAGCTCGTTTGGAGGTACCTTTATCATGTCTGCATGTATCTGACAACGGTGGCATTTCTGGACATACTGGATGCAGTTCGTTTCCATAGTCATCCAAAAATAACCGGCCCGGAGTATCTTATTTGCTAAAATAAAACTGTTCATATGCGGGTCGCAGGTCCCAACATGAATTTCCTCTAGTAGCTTGGATGCTTCCTTTGCGTCAACACATCTTAGCAATCCCAAATCGGGAGTCCTCCTATACAGGATTCCTTCACTGTGAAACAAGTTGTTGGACAGTCTCTGAAGCGTGCGTTTATGAGTAGGATTTGCAAGCTCTGGGTACTCCCCTTTCGCCAAGTATTCCTTGATGTCATGAAACCAAGGCTTTTTGTCTGCCTTTTCTTCGACATGGGCACAATAATCTGGTTGGTTATGGATCTTCACCGGAATGGGATCAATGAAATTCTTGTTGGATGCTGAATCATAGAAGACAGATGGCCAATGCATCGGCGAACTCATTTTGGATCCTGGGGATATGTCGGAATTCCGTTTTTGTGAACCTCTTTCTCAATTCCTGCATGTGGTGTAGATACGACAGTATCTTGGAATTCGTGGTTGCCCATTCTCCTTGTACCTGATGTATAAGTACGTCTGAATCACCAATCACTAACAACTCTTGAACATTCATATCAATGGACATTTTGAGCCCTAAGATGCAGGCTTCATATTCAGCCATATTGTTGGTGTAGGGGAATCTGAGTTTGGCAGATCCCAGATAATGCTGACCGGTTTCTGATATTAGGACGGCCCCAATGCCGACTCCCTTGAAATTTTCCGCTCCATCGAAGAACATTCTCCAAATGTCATAGGACTCTACAATATCTTCTCCTATAAATGATACCTCTTCATCAGGAAAATACGTTTTCAGGGGTTCGTATTCTCCATCCACATCTTTTTCAGCGAGGTGGTCTGCCAGTGCCTGTCCCTTGACTGCTTTCTGAGTCACATAGACAATGTCGAACTCACTCAGCACGATTTGCCACTTGGTCAGCTTGCCAGTGGGCATGGGCTTCTGAAAGATGTACTTCAAGGGATCCATCCTCGATATAAGATATGTTGTGTAGGCACAGAATTAATGCCTCAGCTTCTGAGCTATCCAAGTCAAGGCACAACATGTACATTACAACAGAGAATACCGAGCCTTGTACGGAGTGAACTTCTTGCTGAGATAATAAATAGCTTGCTCCTTCCTTCCTGTTTCATCGTGCTGCCCCTGAAAGCAGCCGAAAGCTCCATCTAACACTGCAAGGTAGAGTAGTAAAGGTCTACCTGATTCAGGTGGTACTAGGAATGGTGGTGTTGAAAAGTATTCCTTAACTCTATCGAAGGCCCTTTGGCAATCATCGGTCCACTTGGTCGCGACATTGTTCTTCAGCATCTTGAAGATAGGCTCACATATAACTGTAGATTGTGTTATGAACCGGATGATGTAGTTAAGCCATCCCAAGAAACTCATCACATCTTTCTTGTTCCTTGGCGGTAGTAATTCCTTAATGGCTTTGAACTTTGACGGGTCAAGTTCTATCCCTCGACGGCTTACAATGCGCTCGAGCAACTTCCCAGCAGGAACCTCGAATGCACATTTCGTGGGGTTCAGCTTCAGATTGTATTTCTGCAACCTATTGAAGAACTTCCTCAGATCTTCTATGTGATTAGTGGCTTTCTTGGACTTGATAATAACATCATCCACATATACCTCAATCTCCATGTGTATCATATCGTGGAAGATAGTGGTCATAGACCTCATATAGGTGGCCCCAATGTTCTTCAGGCCAAACGACATCATCTTATAGCAGTACACTCCCCATGGCGTAATGAAAGCCGTTTTCTCAGCATCTTCCTTGTCCATACCGATCTGATGGTAACCAGCGAAGCAATCCATGAATGACTGTAGCTCATGCTTGGTGCTACTGTCGATCAGGATGTGTATGTTCGGCAAAGGGAAGTCGTCTTTTGGACTGGACCGATCGACACAGACTCTGACCTTCGCATCTTTCTTTGGTACTGGCACAATGTTAGCTAACCATGTCGGATATTCCACTACCATGAGAACCTTAGCGTTGATCTACTTCGTGACTTCTTCCTTGATTTTCAAACTCATGTCAGGGTTGAAATTTCTGAGCTTTTTCTTTACTGGTGGGCACATTGGATTGGTTGGTAGTTTGTGAGAAACAATGGACGTACTTAGACAAGTCATGTCATCATACGACCATGCAAATATGTCCTTATACTCTTTCAAGAATGCGGTGTATTCTTTATTCTATGACGGCGACAAGTGAATGCTGATACGAGTTTCCTTGACATTTTCTGAATCTCCCAGGTTGACAATTTCGGTCTCGTCTAGGTTGGACTTAGGTCTGTTTTCAAAATTCTCGACTTCTTTGATGATCTCGTCAGGTATATCATCTTCTTCTAAATCAACGTCCGTTTGTTGCGTTATCTTGTTGCATGTCACTTTCATTGGTTCATCAAGACAAGTAATTGTAATGTTGTATAGATAAAGTAGTGAGGGAAAAACAACAACAATAAATATTGATTCATAAAAAACTTGAGAGTTCTTTTGATAAATTGAATAAATGTTTTTGAACATTGAAGATCTTATTGCAGGAATTGAAAAATGTGAAAAGAAAATCATTTCGTAAAAACAATGAACAATGCTTGTTTTAGCCTTGCTACCCCGAGGCTCGTCGGGCTCTGGATGTTCTGACGGTCCAATTCTTGAGATATGTCCCTCTGCTCACGGCCTGTATGGAAGGGCTTTCCTCCCCCTCCTCCTCGAGAATAACACAACAATCCATGTCACTGTCCTCCAAGAATAAGTTCCTCAATACTACAAGTGCTTCTTCTTTATCTGTCGCATAGATAATGCCGGCCTGGTGAAAAGTCTGCTCTAGGCGCGGTATCAGATGCTCCAATGGGAAGTATGGACTGCACCATGGTGGCGACCAGCTCTTGAATTCTTCCCAAGTATATTCGTATCCTAAACCGGAAGTGGTGTCATGTTTCTTTATATTGATGGGTTTGGAGATCCCTTGGAGGTTCTTGCCGAGCCCTTTACCTGGATCATACCCTCGCCAATTCATCATGATTGCAATCTTGCTATACCACCATTTGTCCTTATCTATGGCATTAGCCCGTTCAATGTGGTGGTAGGTTTCTCCACCTAGCTTCCTTATTCCTCGATCGCCGAATAGTCTGGCGACTGTAAATAGGGTTTCTATCGTCTCCATGAATGATAATTTCCTGGTGGTTCCATTCGAATTTCACTGTCTGGTGCAACATTGATGCTACGGCCCAGCAACATGTATCCATGGCCGTCCTAATAGCAGGTTGTAGGACGCTGGTACATCTATTACTTGAAAGTCAACCTCGAACCAAGTTGGTACCATCTGCAGGCACATACTGATCTCACCAATGGTGGACCTCTGAGAACCATCGAAATCCTTTACATTGATTGCTCCATCTTTTATCTCATACAACCCTTTGCCCAATTTCTTGAGTTTTATCAACGGACAGATATTGAGACTGGATCCTCCGTCGATTAGAATTCTGGTGATGAAATAATCTTCGTATCGCACAGTGATGTGCAGTGCTTTGTTGTGACCCAGCCCTTCAGGTGGAAACTCTTCCCCGTGAAAGGTGATCTTATGGCTTTCCAACACTTGGCCGACCATATTGGCCATTTCCCCACTAGTGATATTATTCGGCACATATGCTTCATTAAGCACTTTTAACAAAGCACTCCTGTGTGTCTCAGAATTTTGCAGCAAGGAAAGAATGGATATCTGTGATGGCGTCTTGTTCAACTGGTCGATGACCGAATATTCCTTGGCCTGTACTTTCTTCCAAAGGTCGTCCGGACCTGTCTCGATAATGGGTGGCCGATTAAAAGTCTGTTTGCTTGATTCCGCCATATGTTCAGGTGTGTAGACTCTACTAGTTCTTGTCATACCCTGTGCCGTGGTAGCTTCTTCAGTCTTGACTTTGACTTTCTTCTTGCCTCTGTTGTATAGTCCCATGGTACAACATTAGTAAAGAAGGGTGGCGTGGTTGATATCTCCACTGTAATCGGTGCGGCTACCCTCACTTTGAACGGAATATGTGCCTTGGGTGGTAGGAATGCAACCTCAAATGGTGTGGGTGCATTTGCCAGAGGCATGAATTCGAACTCAATTGGTGCTAGTGTCTTTATGGGTGGCGCTTCTTCAAACTCAATAGGTATAGACATATCTACCTCAGCACTCTTAGCCGCCTGAATCTAAACTATGATTGGATTGAGAGTGACCGTCGGTTTCTTTGGGTCATCGCCTTCCACGATCAACCCAATCGATCCATCGGGGTCCCAGTCGTCTTCTATTTCAATCATATGGATGCCTCCACCCTTATGGTCTGGAAGAGGATTGTTACAGATGTTTGGAGCGTATTCTTTCGCCTCGATGATATTGTTGTCAATCAAGGATTGTATCTTATCCTTCAAAGAGCGGCATTCATCGATGGTGTATCTTTTCATGCCGGAGAGGTATGCACATGACTTGTTTGGGTTAACCCACTGGGAAGGATTTTCAGGGGTTGCAGCAGGGATGGGGGTGACATAACCAGCAGTCTTTAGCTTTTATACAGCTGGTCGGTAGGTTCGGCAATGGCGGTATATTGTTTTGGAGGTCTGCGATCAAAATTAGGTCAAGGTCAAAGGAAGTTTTGGCGTGCAGGGGGTGATTGATAACGGGATGGATGAGAGTTGTAAGTGTGGTAAACAGGGGCGGGTTGGGAGTATCTGGGTGAAAGAGGCTGATATGTAGGTGATGGAGATGATTAATAAGTTGGTGGTGGAGCTTGGTATGAGGGTGAGGGTGCTTGGTAATTTGGGGTTGGCTGATATGTGAGTGGAGGTGTCGGGTAAGTTTTGTATTTGAGGGGAGATTTGGTTCTCTGTGCAACCATCATGGCTCCCACGTCCCTTTTCTTGGACAGACCACCGAACTGTAAAGCCTTATTCGTAGCTTGTAAGGCTTCAAAATTTGTGACCATACCACTTTTAATACCTTCTTCGATTCTTTCACCCAATTTGATAATGTCGGAGAACTTGTGGTTCTCAATCACCATCAATCGCTCATAGTATTGCGGGTCCTGATCCCGGACAAAAAACTTATTCATTTGTTCCTCATCTAAGGCGGGTATGACCTTAGCAGCTTCGAACCTCCAGCGAGTAGCATACTCGCGAAATGGTTTCGTGGGCTTCTTCTTCAAATTCTGGATGTAGAACATGTCTGGTGCATTCTCAGTATTAAATCTGAACCTTTCCATGAAGTCAGATTCCATGCTTACCCAATTTGACCACTTCTCGGGATCCTAGCTGATGTACCAAGACAATGCATATCCTTTCAAGCTCCTCATGAATAGCTTCATGCGGATTCTCTCATCTTCCCCACTCCAACCAGCTTGTCACAGTAGGTCCTCAAATGGACCCTTGGATCACTTGTACCATCAAACATTTCGAACTTAGGAGGTTTGTACCCCTCGGGTAGTTCGACATCGGGCTGTATGTAGAAGTCTTCATAGTTCAGCCCCTCAACTCCCTTGATCCCTTCAACGCCTTGAACCTGGCTGGTCAGCTTCTTAAGTTCCTCGGCCAAGTTCCTGATGAGCAGATCCTTTTCGTCAGACTCAAGTGTGTATGAGATAGGTTGAGTGGAGTGTGGCATGGTCTCTATGTAGATATGATTGTTGTGGTGGCCTAGTGCATGGGTGTGGAAATTGTCGTTTGTGGAGTTATGAGGTTCCAGGATAAGCAGTGGAGTGTTCTTTGGAGTGGCAGGTGTTACATTGTGTTGGGAGGGTTTTGTTCTTTGGTGGAGTGATGTGATGATGAGCTGCAAGATGATTTTGCTATTTTGGGATATTTTGAGGAGGTGTAGGATTCTGAATGTTGAGGAGGTTGACGTCTAGGACACTGATGGTGAATGATAGGTTTGCCAGATTTCGAACCTGATCCAGCTCTTCTTGGAATTTCATCAACTTTTGTTCAATTTGCGACACGGTTTCATTTGGAACCCGAATACCCTGGCCATCAGTGGCCTCTACCCGTTCGACTGTGTTCTCCTTTTTGATGTTCCTTGAATCTTCCATTTTCTTCTTGCCTTTGTTCTTGCCTTTGGGAGGACTAGGAGGAGGAGGAGATGGTGGAGGGCCCTTGGATCTTGTGAGATAGGATGATGATGCCAGAGTGCACGAACTAAGCTTTGGGGAGGGGAATAGTAAAAGAAAGAAAATAAAAACAAAACAAAAGGTAACCATGTCAGTGAGGATTATGAAAAGTATTGCAGTATTTAAACACATAGTGCGGGAATGTAAAGCGCGTCCTAATTTGGGAACCTCTTTGTGCCCGAGGTAGGCCTAGCGACAAATTGATTTGGAGAACTTGAAATTCTAAATGCCTAATTTCATTGATAAAAATAGACGAATCCCAAAACGACACTAAATAAGAAAGAAATAAAGTCACTAATGGCCATTGGCCTTATTACATCAATAAAACGGAAAAGGAAATTCTTATATATTTGGTCCCAAGAGGACCTTCCCCAGACTCGGCATCCTAGATTCCTTCGAACAGATTTTCCAGCTCGCGGAGTCCTAGCAGTAGGTATGCTCTGGCTAGATGTCCACCTTTGGTTCCTTCAGCCTTTTGACAGTCTCCGACCCTCTTGATGAATTTACCCTCCAGCTCAACTATGCCTCTTTCTTAAGTATCCTAGCCTCTTGTTGGTACTATTGGCCATGTCTTTCCATTGGAATCGTGTATTTTGCGGTGCTCGCTCTCGCATTCACGGATCCTTTTGCTTAGTTGACTGTACTTGACATGTGCCTCGGCCTTTTCATCTATAATCCTATGGCCTCGAACGAACCTCGGTTTTCCCAGACCATCCCAATTATCTTCCAACCAACTCGAATATAAAAGGGTGCAACCAGCGTGATATCTGTCTGGCTTAATGGTGTCTTTCTCCATTACGATTTTTCAGTGCCACATATGTTGAGCGTGACATTTGTGAGGGCTATCATCATTCTGGATGTCAGCCCGAAAATGACTCATCTTGTCGACCCTTGGTATGACTTTCTTCCTACCCGCTTGTCTCGTAACCCGAAGAGGGACGTAAGGATATATTCCTCTCATGTCAATTAGTATCAAGAATGGTGCATCTCTAGACCAGACGATGAATTCTTCTGTCGGAAACCACTCGAACATCCATTGGACTTGTTCCTCAGTTAGATTATCGAAGAACTCAACCCACTCTTTGGCATTCTCAGGCTGAGCAAACATGTCGGGGATGTAAGTCATTCGCTTTGGATGGTGGAAAGCGATGTGGTCATTTCACGCCCTTTGCTGAAACTCTTGTCGGTACTAGCCCCTTTGGAGATGTTCTAGGAGCCAGAGTTATAGCAATACATTGCTTCCCTCGAAGTGTTTTGATCCTCTTTGGCATTTCTTTAAGGCTCGGTATATGTCTGAAATGATCATAGGAATGATGCTGAAGTTCTTCCCATCAATTCCCTCCATTAGTGTCTTGCTTACCATAGCTAACCTAGTATGAATTATTTAAATACAATCAGGCCCAGGAAACAAACCATGAAAACGAACACCCTACAGTGAATGTGTCCTAAGGATGTGATGGAGAATTCATCATGGAAGGTACGATATGATTTGCTATGACCATACCTTTCATACAAGTAATCAAAAGGGATGTATGACTCCTTCAGACATGCCACCTCTGCGTTTTTCTTCAAACTATCATCTTTAAGAAACCCTTGCCAGTGCGGTTTTCAGGCATTAGCAAACCTGGAGTTTCCCAAACTAGGTCGGCCAATCCTCCTATTTCCTCTAACAATGGCGTCATTTCGATGTTCCCAAAGCGGAAGACGGCCCTTTCACAATACTAGAATAGGGTAGTAGCTTCTATCTTCATGTTGTTAGGCTGGATATCCAGGAGGGATGGTAGATTACCCAGATATTTCTTGATGAGCGTTTTGCCACTAGAATGCAGATCTTCCCACCAACTCAGCCGTTTTAGGTGGATGTTGGTGATCATGCCGATTTGGGGACTTCGTGCCTCATATTTCTGAAAGGAAAACAAGGTTAGGCCATGACCCCCACCAGACTCGACTATTTAACATCAACGACTAGCATGAAGAATTTAATTATCCAAATAAATGCACAGAACATGATGATGTCCGTTTGGGTTTATGTAAACCCAATGGACTTTTGGACAAGGCTATTTTAAAGGCTATTGTGCGGACAACACATTAGCATGGCTAGGTTCGACCATGATGCATGCAACAGTATAATGGAGTAAGGTTTCTATGGGGTTTTAGACCAATACCCTTGAGCGGACAACTTAAGGGTAAAGGCACGAAACCGTCGACTGCACCGCTGATCGACTAGTTTTACCGCAAATAAGCCTTTCCAAATTTAGGGGGTAATGATATAGGAATGGAGCAACCACTCATCAAGCGTTGCTATAGGATTTTGTTTGGAACAAGTGGAGTATGAATGTTGGATCATGAATAAAGCAGTAAACGGTAAAGATGTAGTCACATATTTGTACATTTATGAAAGCAGTGAATACATCAGTTTATAATTTAAAACGGTTACAAAGGAAGGAAACAAGAAAGATATGTCAGTTACTTTTGAGAAAAATTAAATGCTTAAAGGAAATAAACAAGTAATTACACATAGGATATTCACAAAGCAATTTAAAATGGTAAAAGCCTGAACTCCCCAGCAGAGTCGCCATGTTGTCGCGCCCCCTTTTTCCCGACACTCTTTTCGGGGCCGGTTAAAAGGGTCTATGACATTGGTTGGGATAACTCATTTATTTTGGGAAAAAGGTTTGCATGTTTTGAAGAGTCGCCACCTAATGATTTTAAGATGCGTTAGGGCACCTATTGGGGTTCATTTACAACTAAGTTTTACAATCAGAGACAGGGTAAGGGCTTGAAATTATCCTAAGGGGAAGGTGTTAGGCACCCCTCAGGATCCACAAGTGTGGTTCCCGGCCAAATAACATTTGTCAATTTGTACAACTAGCAGGTAAACAATTAATGCCAAATAATAGGGGATTTTGAAATGCTCATAGCCTAAGCACACATATGTTACTAGTTTGAAATATTTAATAGATAATAGATTTTGAAAAGGATTATAGTCTAAACATGTATATAGAGTAGGAGTATCCTAGGTTTGTTTGTAATGTGGATCACATCAATGCAATACCTGGTATGACACTCCTCAAAGAGGGGCTACACGTGGTATTAGCGTATCAGTTATCATATCCATATCTAATCTTTCCCACCCCGTAAAGGTAATTAGAGCGAGTGTTGGTCACGACCTCTATTGCATGTTGTTACCCGTACCTTCCTATTAGTCCTGGAGGAATTTAGTCCTATGAAGGAGGTTCTAGGAAGACCCTCAGGTTTTAAAGGTAAAATACTAAGGCGACATATAGAAAAACAGATAGGACTGCAGATAGGGGGGAAGGTTATAGAGAGAACCAGAGAGAGGGAGATAGAGAGACGAGTGATAATGAAGCGGGGGAAATGAGAGGGGGGAGGGTAGTCTTTTAGGGGTTAATTATGGAAAGGGTTAATTTGGGCCGTTGATTTGAATTAATCAATTGCTCAGATTGAACGGGGGATTGGGCTAGTGTAACGATCCGGTCTGACGTTACATAAAAACCTGCATTATAACTGTTGCTATTGACTTATTATAGATTGGTTATTCTGTTATTAATGTGTTAGAGTTGATAGGCTTGGAATCGGAATGGTTAAATTAGAATTCAGGTACTTAGTCCTTAAGAATAGCCTTAAAATGGAAAAAGTCAACTAGGAGTTGACTTATTGGTAAACGACCTCGGAATACAGATTTTATGGCTCAGATATCTTCGTTAGGTGATTTGGGACTTAGGAGTGTGTTCAGAATAATTTTGTGATGTCCGGTGTAGAATTAGGCTTGAATTGGCGGAAGTTAGTTTTTGGTGATTTGGGACTTAGGAGTTTTGATGTTAGTTTTGGTGTTTTGAGAGTGCAACTAAGTTTGAATGATGTTATGGAATATGTTGGTAAGTTTGGTTGGGGTTCCAAGGGGCTCGGGATTGATTTCGGGTGATTAACGGACTCATCCGGACTTGAATACATAGCTGGTTTTCTGGTGTCAGTGCCGCGGATTTTTACTCTCTACGATCGCATGAAGGGAGTCACAATCTCATAGAGAATTTTGAAAGGGGTCAGGACTTACTCTCTGCGATCGCATAAGTATGCCCGCGATCTCAGAGGACGAGCAGGTTAGGCAGTGGGGTCGCGTGAGGTTTCTTGCGATCGTGTAGAGCGTTTGGGGCGCGTGGGGTCGGGAGGTCAGGAATGTTGTGCGATTGCGTGCCTAGGGCTGTGATCGCGGAAGTCAAAAGCCATAACACAATGCGATCGCAGGGCCAAAGTTGCGATCGCGGAGAAAAAAAAACCGGGCAGTTAAATAATAAACCCTCCGCGACTTAAACCTTATTTCCACCATTTTTGTACGGACTAAGAGCTTTGGGGGCGATTTTTGAAGAGAGAAATAATTGTTCTTCATAGAGGTAAGTGTTCTAATCATTAAAACTCATTTATGGGTGATTATAGACCGTAATCTCAGACTTTAATTCATGAAAAACAGTAAAAAAAAATAGGATTTTGGGGCATGAGATTATGAGACCTTCAAGGGTCGATTTGAGGGGTCAAACGAACTCCGATCTTGGTGTTTTTTATATGTACGGAATCGTGAGAAGATGAAGAACTCTTTTCTATAAAAATTTCTGAGTTTCGAGACGCGGTCCCGGGGGTCGGGTTTTGACCGAATTCGGATTTTGAGCTAAATTCGATATTTTTCAATTGGAATTTATTCCTTAAGCATATATTGATGATACAATCTGAACTTGGTAGATTTGGAGCCTTCGGAGGTTGATTCGAGAGGCAAGCGCATTGCGAAATAGTTTTCGGGCTAGTTTTGAGGTAAGTAATGTTTTTAAATCCTTTCCTGAGGGTATGAAACCCCGAACTATGCACCCTTCCACGGGTTTTGCAATGAAAAGGTTGGAACTTTGGATATCTCTTCCGTATTTAGGCGACTATTGAGTTGCTAAACCAACTTTTAAGCATGTGCTTAATTAATATTATTTTATTATGATATGATTTGGGCTGTAAGCCGTGTTTGGGGCCTAGTGCTGATCTGTTTTCCCCTTGAGGGTTGTGTTTACTACATTTTCCTCACTGATATGCTATGATTTTACACTCAGTCTTTTCCTGATAAAATGTTTTGACACTCAGAGTATTTTGATACTATTTATTGGAAAATGAAACACTGTTTTGGGTCGAGAACCCGGTATGTTTATGGCCTAAGGGTATATTGAGAGTGTCTGACTGAGTGAGGCTTTCAGGTCGTATGAGAGAGGTGAGGAGGCTTTCAGGCCTTATGAGAGAGGTGAGGAGGCTTTCAGGCCTTATGAGAGAGGTGTGGAGGCTTTCAGGCCTTATGTTGTTATAGCGCTTGGGCTGTAGGAGCCCCTCCGGAGTCTGTAACACACCCCCAGTGAGCGCCGGTACCGATTGAGTGATGATGATTGCCCGTGGGGCTGATATTGAGTGATGATTGATACTGAGTGATTGAGGGAATGGTTGAGGGCAATGGTTACGATAATTGATTTTTGTCCGAGGGGCATATTTATGATGATTTTACTAAGTTTTCGAACTATGATTCACTTTGTTTTCTAGCTGAGTTTTACATAGGATTTCATTGAGATATATTGATATTTACTTTTTCTCAAAGGTTTTCTGGAAACTGATTTCGAACTTATGAAATTGCTGAATACTACTTGGTGAGTTGATGTTTACTGGTTGTTGTGAAATGGTGTATCTGTTTGTGTGCTTTATATTTCTCAGATTGTGATTTCTTTTCATTACTACTGAGTTGGCGTACTCGTAAAGACTCCCTGTGCCTTTGTGCACAGATCCATGTACGAGCTCGCAGCAGTAGCTGACGCAGGTTCGTTAGCAGTAGTCACGGGATTTCGAGGTAGCTGTTCAGCGTCCACAGCTTCTCCACTTCCCCTCCTTGTTTAGCTTTAGCATTTGATTCAGAGATATACATTATAGTTTTAGCAGAGTTAGATTTATTTATTCGTAGATGCTCATGACTATTGACTCTAGTTCTTGGGAGGTTTGTTTAGAATATTAAGGGGACGCTAAGACTTAATTATATTATTTATGCTATGGTTGCATGATTATTATTTAATTGTGAACTGCTATAATTGAATAAAAGCGTAGTAAGGTGATGGTCGGCTAGCCTAGTTCCACGATAGGCGCCATCGCGACCTGTTAGAATTTAGGGTCGTGACAGCTGGGTATTTGGTAAAGACTGGGCTGAGTTATTTGGGCTAATTAAATGGGTAGGGGTCTAGATATAATTAGGCTAGGATTGAAATTAAAAGTGGCTAATTGCTAAATAACCCCATAAAAATAGATAAATAATTTATAAGAAATGGTTAATAATTATAAAAAAAATGAAATTGATTCTTAATAGATTAAATTAAAATGATTAATTAATATTTAAAATATAAATGACTAATTATTGAGTAAAAATAGCACAAAATATATAGTTAGGCTATAATTGCAAAGTTATTGCGATTATAGCCAAAGAATGCAATTTGGCTAATTTGTAAAATAATTAAATCCGAATAGGATAAAAATGATATATTAAGCCAAGAAATATTTTGAAATCATTTGTAATGCAATTTATGATTAATTACTCGATATAAAAGTACTGGATAAATTAGAAATAAATTAATAAAAATATGGGAAAATTATGAAAAAATACCAATTGTTATAAAAGCTTGTTTTGGAAGGTATATATGCAGGTTTAAAAATAATTCGAGGAAAAAATTGGGTATCAACACTCGTATCAGAATGGGTAATCGGATTTTGTAAAATTTATCGGGCTCCGAGGTGCGAGCTCGGGGGTAGACTTTTGGTTCGATTTTTATAACTTTGTAAAGATTGAAACTTTATTATTCGGAATAGTTCCTTATACATTTTATGTGTATTTTGAAGTTGTTTTAGTTGAATTTGAGCCATCCAGAGGTCTTTCCGCCCGACAAGTCTATTTTTGAGTACCAGGTTGTCATCTTTGAGGTAAGTATCTTGCCTAACCTTGTGTGGGGGATTTACCCCTTAGGATTGATTCCTCCTTGTTGATTGTAGTCCGTGTATGCGAGGTGACGAGCGCGTACTCGGACTTATTTGCAAATAGATTGGCCTTTTAGGATTTGTAGGTTCTTATGTTGCATGTGTATGAATTGTCGTGCACTTGTTTGGTGAGGATGAGAGTAAAAGCACGAAGGGTGATGTCGTGCACTTATTTTGGTGAGGATGAGAGTAAAATCACGAAGGGTGATGTCGTGCGCTTGTTTTAATGAGGATTATAGTAAAATCACGACGGGTGATGTCGTGCACTTGTATTTGCATTATTATTTCCGTTGTTCCTGTTGATATTTACTACACTTGTTTAAGTGTTATTATTCCGGTGTTTCAATTTGGATATTCATATTTTTCCCTTACTGCATTATCGACAAGACTCGATATTCCTCCTATACCACATGGAAATTTCAAAGTTACGGACTGAGTTCCGGTAGATTTATCTTGAGGAGACTATGAACAAAAGATTCTATTGAAAAGTATTATTGAACAAAAGTAATGGTTTCAAGAGAGATTATATCTGAAGGAATTTTATTTCGAAGGTATATTTGAAAAGCATTCGTCTTGCATAAAATGATATTTGGGAGTCATTTTTTGGGAAGGCATATTCGGAAATTTCGTACTTTTGAAAGAAACTATGTTCTAAGTATTTCTCTTTATTAAATATACATATATATACATTTAGAGAAAGTATGTTTTCAAAGGAGATCTCTCTATGCTAAAATGATTATATCTTCAAAGTTTTCAATATGAACTGATGTTTAAAAGCTTCCACCAGTTTATTGATTTTAGTGGTTAAGGCCCGATGTGAACAAACAGACGTAGAGTAGAGTTATTAGTGTTTTCTATTGTGTTGTGTTTTGCTTCCGGTTTGGCTTGTTTTGCTGTCCATCTCTCTGTGTATTTGTATGTTGTTCCGTTGGTTAATTTATGTAATTTCCTTCCGCATTATATTGTCATTGTTGTAAATTATTCCGTGAAGTCTTAGATAGATGTAAAATATTCATGTCAGTTTATTTTGTAGACCAGTGGTGTCTTGACTAGTCCTCGTCACTACTTCATCGAGGTTAGTCTTGATACTTACTGGGCACCGTTGTGGTGTGCTCATACTACACTTCTGCACATTTTTGTGTGTAGATCCAGGTATTATTGTTAGTAGCTGCGCGAATGATTTCCGAGGAGACTCAAGGTAACCTGCTGCTGCGTTCGTAGGCTTAAAAATCACCTTCTTTCGTATTTATTATTCATACCATGTTGCATTCATTCCGAACAATGGTAATTAGAGATTTTTGAATAAATTCGTAGAGCTTATGACTTGTATTACCGTTTTAGGAAAATTTGTAAATTCTGTCAAGATTCTATATCGAGACTGTTAGTTTTCCTTTTATTATTGTTGTTATTCAGTAACTGTTAGGCTTACCTAGTCCCTAAGACTAGGTTCCATCACGATACCTAACGGGGGAAAATTTGGGTCGTGATAGCAGCCGTATCTCAGGCTAGATGAGGGGTCCAGACTCTTGCTACGCACACTCTGGTTTAGACCACTCCTGAGTTTCAGACCCTAGCATCCAATCCAGTTAGGGTAATTCAGCCAGTTGCAGCAGTGCCGCCCGTTGATGGGGCAGCCATGTCCTCAAATGCTTTGTGGAGACTGGACAGGTTTATCAAGCTTTTCCCCGTTCACCTTAGTGGTGCTACTTCAGAGGACCCTCAGGAATATATGGATAGTTTTCATGAGGTGTTGCGTAATATGGGTATTTTGGAGACCAGCGGGGTCGATTTTGTTGCTTTTCAGATGACTGGTTCCGCCAAGAAATGGTAAAGGGATTATCTGTTGACTAGACCAGTTGGGTCTCCTGCCTTGACTTGGGTCAATTTTCTCATCTCTTTATGGAGAAGTTTTTGCATGTTACTACTCGAGAGGAAAATCGTCATCAGTTTGAGTGATTTCAACAGGGAAGCATGATTGTGACCCAGTATGAGACTCGTTTCGTGGATTTGGCTAGACATGTTATTCTCTTGTTGCCCACAGATAGAGAGAGAGGGTCATAAGGTTTATTGAGGGCCTTCCTCAGCCCATGAGGGTGTAGATGGACAAGGAGACATGGACCGAGATTTCTTTTCAGGATGCAGCTAATGTGCCTAGGAGGGTTGAGTCGGTTCTCGGGATGGGAGGTCAGGGGTCTGACAAGAGACCTCGCCATTCCGGTGGTTTCAGTGGTGCCTTATTTGGAGGCGGGACTTCATTTAGCAGAGGCCATTCTTCCAGGCCATTTCATTCAGCACTACAGGCTTCACATGGTACTTCAGATGGTCGTGGTTCTTATTTGCCTCCTTCTGCTCAGCCAGTCTACAGTTCCCCTGCAGCTCCTATTAGAGCACCTCCTCTGCAGAGTTTTCATTGTGGTCAGCCGGTTCGTCCAGGTCAGTTTACATATCAGGAAAGATGTTTTGAGTGTTGTGAATATGGGCATGTTAAGAGTATTTGTCCGAAATATGCAGGTAATCATCTTAAGCATCAGGGTTCTCGTGCTATAGTTCCGGCACCAGCTCCTGTACCACCTGCCCAGCCAGCAAGGGGTAGGGGTCAGGTAGTTAGAGGTAGAGGCCAGAACGTTAGATGTGGGGGTCAGGTAGTTAGATGTAAAGGCCAGAATATTAGATATGGAGGTCAGGTAGCTAGGGGTGGAGGCCAACCCGCAAGAGGTGGAGGTCCTCCCAGAGATGTGGTTTAGGGTAGCAGGGCCTAGACCTGATTATATGCATTTACAGCCAGGCCTGAGGCGGAGTCCTCCGACGCTGTTATTACATGTATCATTTCAGCTTATGATAGAGCTGCTTTAGTTTTGTTTGATCCGGGGTATACTTATTCTTATGTTTCATTCTATTTTTCCTCGTATTTGAATGTGCCTTGTGATTCCTTGAGTGTTCCTGTTTATGTTTCTACATTGGTGGGGGGTGCTATTGTGGTAGATCATGTGTATCGTTCGTGTGTAGTAGTCATTGAGGGTCTTGAAACTAGTGTGGATCTTCTGCTTCTAGACATGGTCGTTTTGATGTTATATTGGGCATGGATTGGTTGTCGCCTTATTATTCCATCTTGGATTGTCACGCCAAGATGGTTACTTTAGCTTTGCAAGGGTTGCCTCGATTAGAATGGAAAGGGACTCCTGGTCATTATCCCAGCCGAGTGATGTCATATGCCAAGGCTCGTCGCATGGTGGAGAAGGGGTGTTTGGCTTATTTGGCTCATATTTGTGACTCTGATGCCGAGGTTTCCTCTATAAAGTCAGTTCCTATTGTTCGTGAATTTTTTGAGGTGTTTCCTGCAGACCTGTTGGGGATGCCACCCGACAGGGATATTAAATTTTGTATTGACGTGGCTCTGGGCACTCAGCCCATTTCCATTCCTCCATATCGGATGGCCCCACCAGAATTGAAAGAGTTGAAAGAGTAGTTGCAAGACTTGATAGATAAGGGTTTTATTAGACCTAGTGTCTCACCTTGGGGTGCACCAGTTTTGTTTGTAAAGAAGAAAGATGGGTCGATGAGGATATGTATAGATTATCGGCAGCTGAATAAAGTTACTATCAAGAATAAGTATCTGTTGCTGAGAATTGATGACTTATTTGATCAGTTTCAGGGTGCTAGGTTATTTTCGAAAATTGATTTGAGATCAGGATATCATCAACTTAAGATTAGGGCGTCTAATGTTCCTAAGACAGCCTTACGGACGAGATATGGGCACTATGAATTTTTGGTCACGTCTTTTGGGCAGACTAACACTCCAACAACCTTTATGGACTTGATGAATCGGGTTTTCAAGCCCCATATGGACTCTTCGTGATCGTGTTCATTGATGATATTCTAATATACTCCCGTAGCTGGGAAGAGCATGAGCAGCACCTCCGTATAGCCCTCCAGACTTTGAGAGATAATCAGTTGTATGCCATGTTTTCAAAATGTGAGTTCTGCTTAGATTTAGTAGCCTTCTTGGGGCATATCGTATCAGCTGAGGGTATTCATGTTGATCCTAAGAAAAGTGAGGCAGTCAAGAACTGGTCTAGACCCACTACAACTACGGAGATTAGGAGTTCTTTTGGTTTGGCTGGTTACTACCGTCGTTTTGTGGAGGGGTTTTCATCCATAGTAGCCCCGATGACTAAATTGACTCAGAAAGGTGCCCCATTTAAATGGTTACACAAGTACGAGGCGAGCTTTCAGAAGCTCAAGACAGCATTGAATTCAACATCGGTATTGGTGTTACCATCAGGTTCGAGTTCTTTCACGGTGTATTGTGATGCTTCCCGAGTTGGAGCTGGAGCAGTATTGATGCAGGATGGCAAGGTGATTGCATATGCGTCTCGGAAGCTGAAAGTCCATGAGAAGAATTATCTTGTTCATGACTTAGATTTGCCAGCCATTGTTCATGCATTGAAAATTTGAAGGCACTATCTTTATGGCGTGTCGTGTGAGGTTTTCACTGACCATCGCAGCCTCCAGTACTTATTCAAGCAAAAAGAACAAAATTTGAGGCAGCGGAGATGGTTAGAGTTACTGAACGATTATGATGTCACTATATTATATCACTCAGGGAAGGCCAACGTGGTGGCCGATGCATTGAGTAGAAAGGCGGTGAGTATGGGCAACATTGCGTATATTCCAGCCGGGTAGAGATCGTTAGCTTCAGATATTCAGACGTTGGCTAATCAGTTTGTGAGGTTGGACATTTTGCCGAGCAGTGTTCTAGCTTGTACAGTCGCTCGATCTTCTCTAATTGAGTGTATCCGAGAGCGGCATGATGATGAACTGCATTTGATGGTTCTTAGGGACACAGTTCGGTGTGGTGGTGCCAAGCATGTTACAGTTGGAGATGACGGTGTTTTGAGGATGCAGGGTCGTATATGTGTTCCTATTGTTGATGGCCTTCTTGAGTTGATCCTTGAGGAGGCTCACAATTCAAAGTATTCCATACACCCAGGTGTAGCCAAAATGTACCAGGACTTGAGGCAGCATTATTGGTGGAGAAGGACGAAAATGGACATTGTTGCGTATGTGGGTCGTTGCTTAAATTGTGAGCAGGTAAAATATGAGCATCAGAGACCTGGTGGTTTGCTCCAGCAGATAGAGATTCCTGAGTGAAAGTGGGACCGTATCACTATGGACTTCGTTGTTGGACTCCAACAGACTTAGAGGAAATTTGACGCAGTTTGTGTTATTGTGGATAGGCTGACTAAATCAGCACATTTCATTCATGTGGCGAGTACTTATACTTCGGAACGGTTGGCTGAGTTATACATTTGGGAGATTGTTCGCCTTCATGGTGTGCTCGTGTTTATCATTCCCGATCAGGGTACGCAGTTTACTTCGCACTTTTGGAGGGCAGTTCAGCGTGAGTTGGGTACCCGAGTGGAGTTGAGCACATCATTTCATCCTCAGACTGACGGGCAGTCCAAGCGTACCATTCAGATTTTGGAGGATATGCTTCGCGCTTGTGTTATTGACTTTGGAGGTTCTTGGGATCAGTTGATGTCGTTAACAGAGTTTGCTTTTAATAATAGCTATCAGTCGAGCATTCACATGGCTCCTTATGAGGCATTATATGGTAGACGGTGCAGATCGCTAGTTGGATGATTTGAGCTGGGAGAGGCTCGGTTATTGGGTATAGACTTAGTTCAGGAGGCCTTAGATAACGTCAAGATTATTCAGGAGAGACTTCGTGCAGCTCAGTCTAGGCAAAAGAGTTATGTTGATCGTAAGGTTCGTGATGTGGCATTTATGGGTGGAGAGAGAGTATTGCTTCGTGTATCGCCCATGAAGGGTGTTATGAGGTTTGGAAAGAAGGGTAAGTTAAGACCTAGGTATATCGATCCATTTTAGATTCTTGATAGAGTGAGTTAAGTGGCTTATAGACTTATGTTGCCTCCAGGGTTATCCTCAATTCATTTGGTATTCCACGTGTCTATGCTCCGGAAATATCATGGTGACCCATCCCACATGTTAGATTTCATCTTTGTCCAATTGGACAAAGACTTGACTTATGAGGAAGAACCGGAAGCCATTTTAGACCGGCATGTTCGACAATTGAGGTCTAACAGTTATCCTTTAGTCCGAGTGCAGTGGAAAGGCCAGCCCGTTGAGGCAGCTACTTCGGAGTCCGAGTCGTACATGCATAGTAAATATCCACACTTGTTCTCTAATTCAGGTAATCTTCTATGTCCGTTCGAGGATGAACATTTGTTTTAGGGGTGGAGATTGTGATGACCCAAGGGGTCATTTTATGAAATTAGACCTAATTTTAGTCTTATTAGCCATAAAAAGACAAAATTTAACTACCTCGATTTACGTGCGCAATCCAAGCGTGAAACCGGAAAGCTTTTATGTGAAAATATGAGAAATAGTAATTTCTAGATTTAAAATTTGATTTTAGTTGACTTTGATAAACATTTTGAGAAAAACGGACCCGGATCTATGTTCTGACGATCCCGGCTGGTCCGCAGTAAAATCTGGGACTTGGGCTTATGCCAGGAAATGAAGCAAGCCTTAGAAATCAATTTTCAAAAGAAATTGTCTTTCTGAATTATTTATGAAATAAAGAAAAGAATTAATATTTGAAACCATTGGCATCGGGCTCGTATTTTGGTTTCAGTGCCCGGTGCAGATTTGTTATAGTATTTAAATGCTAATTGTGAAATTTGGTGAACATCGAAGTTTATTTGACGTGATTTGGACGTCCGGTTGAGAAATAATAAACTTTTAAGTGTTCTTGAGAAAAATGATGAGTTTTGAGGTCTAATTCCTAGTTTTACATGTTTTTTCACGATTTGATCGCACGAGCAAGTCCGTATAATATTTTTAGACTTACGTGCATATTTGGTTTAGAGCCCCGAGGGCTCGGGTGAGTTTCGGATAGGCCACGGGGTGATTTACACTTAGAAATGATTGCTAGTTTTGTTTTACCAAAGAATTAGATTCTCTGCCAAAGCTATTTTAAGAAGTACTCGGGCTTCTGATAACCAATAAAATAAACTAATAAGTATAACTAGACTTGTAAATAAAAAGCAGCAACGATGCGTAAAAGTAAGTGTATTTCAAAAGTGGTTTGAACGTGTCCTTACAAGTTATATTTACTCCTTTTTATAGGGAATTTCTTAATATACCACCTTCTCTTCTTAATGATTGAGCATTAATGACTAATAATGGCATTAATGTAACATTACAATGGTTAATCGTAACTGTTGCGTGAAGATTATGTAACGTTTGGACCATTGATTGGAGATCTTTGAATCTGCCTTTTATTCTGCCTTGATTCATTCTGACCGTGTCTCTTCAACTCCTCAATTAGATTCAGGTTCCCGTATCTAATTGCCTCGTGGGTATGTTACTATGTTCCTCTTTGTCTCGTACCTCTTTGTAAAGTCACGACCACTTGTCATGTTTTCATTGCTCCACATAGATTGCCTTGTCATCTGAAGTAATACATGTGTGAAGCCTATTTTTACCATTATAGATAGCCCCCTCACTTAACATTTATTTATCGACTAAATATTTGGTAAGTGGATACTCATTTATGGAAGGAATATTTTGTCGCCGCTTCACTCGTACCATTGCATCCGTCTCTGAATATATACGTGTCTTGTCACTTCCATTTAATGCTCGTGCCACATGTCATTCTCGGATTAGTTCTGCAATAATTCAGCGGCTTTTAGGGCTTTCTGCGGCTACAGCTGCATCAGTCACGAAGTGACAGTTTCAATTATGACTTTCATAATCACTGTTTTTTCCATTTTTTGACGGTCTCCTCTGAGTATAAATACCCTTTTTCTTTCCTTTCATTATTTGTAAATTCTTCATTCATGCAAACATATCTTCATCAAGCCAGCAAACCAAAAATGTCACTATTTGTAACGACCCGATCAGTCGTTTTGAGCTCTAGCACGTCGTTCAGCAATTTGAGGCCATGGGCTGCTTCATTTCAAGTATGGTGACTTGTACGCATGGTTGGAATTGAAATTCGTGAAGTTCGGGTGGATTTGGAAAGAAACATTCTCATTTCGAAAGCCTTAAGTTAGAAGAATCAACTAAGATTGGAATTTTGGGTAAACGGCCTCCGAATCAGGATTTGAAGGTTCCAGCAGGTTCGTATGATGATTTTGGACTTGGGTGTATGTTCGGATCGGGAGTCGGATAACCCGAGAGCGTTTCAGCACATATTATGGAAGATAGCATTTTAGAAGAATTTCATAAATTTGGGTTGGAAGGCATTTCCTTTTTATAAATGTCTGTTTGGGATTCCGAGCCTGGGAATAGCTCCGTATGGTGATTCTGGAGTTAGGAGCGCTATCGGAAGTGAATCCGGATGTCTGTAGGTCATTTTGAAGTCATTTGGCTAAATATAGGAATTTGAAGGTTTTTGAGAAATCCGACCGGAATTGGAAATTTTGATATCGGGGTCGGAATGCGATTCCTTAAGTTGGAGCAGGTCTGTAATGTTGAATATGACTTGTGTGCAAAATTTGGGGTCAATCGGACGTGATTTGATAGGTTTCAGCACCGAATGTGGAAGTTTGAAATTTCAAAGTTCATAAAGTTTGAATTTGAGTGTGATTCGTGATTTCGGCGTTGTTTGATGTGATTTGAGGCCTCGAGAAAGTCTGTGGGATGTTATGGGACTGAGTCGTGTGATTGGATGGGGTCCCGGGGGCCTCGGGTGTGTTTTGGGGTGGTATCGGGTTATTTTTGAGTGATTTGCTGCTGCTGTTTGCTGGTGCATCTGGTGTGCAATGCGGTCGCGGTCCTTGTTGTGAGATCGCGAGAAGGGTGTGCGATCGCACAGTGCACCTGGGGGGCTGCTGGGTTGGCTTGTGCGAACTCAAGGGGGAAGTGGCGATCGCGAGGAAGGAAAACTTAGAGGGAGTTGGGAATGGCTTGTGCGATCGCATGGATGAGAGTGCAATCGCGTAGAGCAAATCATGGAGGCAGCAAGTTGGCCTATGCGATCGAGAAGGCACTATTGCGATCACATAGAGAGGTCGCCTGGGCAGACTGTTTTTAAAACGGAAAATTTTCATTTCTTCTCCAAATTTCATTTGGTGTGGGCGATTTTGAGGAGCTTCAAGAGGGGATTTTCATCAAGCATCACTAGGTAAGTGATTTCTTCCAATTCCTAAGTTAAATATGTGATCTTACATGGAATTAGACATGAGAATTTGTATAAAATTTGAGATTTTAAGGGAAAACCTAGAAATTTGGTATTTTGGATTTTTACCACAAATTGAGCATGGAAATTAGAGTAAATCATATATTTGAGCTAGTAAGACTATAGGAAGAGTTTATCTTTGAGAAATTTTGGAATCCGGGCACGTGGGCTCGAGGGCATTTTGGTCAATTCCTTGAGCGGAGGGGGGAGTTTATATAATTTGAATTGTTAACAAATATTAGAGTATATTTTCATTGGTTTGTCGTTATTTGGATAGTTTTGGGGCGTTGTGCATCAATTGGAGTCGTCAGAAGGGCTTGGAAGCCGGTTACGGAATTTCGGAGCGAGGTAAGTCTCCTTTCTAACTTTGTGAGGGGGAATTTTCCTCATAGGTGAACTAATTAAATATGTGCTACTATTTGTGGGGGGCTACGTACGCACCAGGTGACGGGAGTCCTTGCGTAGCTACTATTATGCTTATGTCCGGGTAGCCTAGGATCCACAAGCATGCTTTACTTGTTGTACTTGCAACTTTGTTGGTAAAACGAGACTGTCTAATATCATTGAATTAGTAAACGAGTACTTAGGTAGGTTAAACTTCATTATCCTAATCATCTAAAAAGAGAATTTATCCTTTCTTTGGCTAAATATTCCCTGATGAATCCCTGAGGTATTACTTGAATGTGAGTATTTATATGGGTACCCGAGTCGAAGGTATGATTCACGAGCGGGGTAACTCTATTATTTATATGTGACCTCTTAGCAATATATATATATATATATATATATATATATATATATATATATATATATATATATATAT
>ML295769.1:10369-28229 GCA_005239495.1 Nicotiana undulata | reverse complement strand
GGGAGGGCGAACGCGAAGGCCAGGAGGCCCAACCCATGACGAACGCGTTTGGGGAACGCGAACGCGTAGAGCATCCGTAGCCCCTTCCCAATTCCTTCTTCGCGAACGCGGCCACCCTCCCGCGAAAACGAAGAAGGAAACCAGATACAGAAAATTCTGGTGTTTTGAATTTAGCTCTGGGAGGTCCGAAACTCACCCGAGCCCCCTGAGACCCCGTCCAAAAGCGCAGACAAGTCTGTATACGTGATACAGACTTGATCGAGTTCGTGAAACGTGAAAAACAACAACGAAACTACGGATTCAACCCCAAAACCAAATTGAATCAAACTTTGAACTTAGAGTTTTAGAATTCGGTTTCAAGGCACCGAACCGACCTACACTACTCGGAATGACACCAAACTTTACAGGCAACACATATTAATCATATTTGACCTATTCCGGGATCCGGAACCAATATACTGGCCCCGTAACATAGTTTTCACAATTACTTCCATTTTCAAAAACCTTTATATTTTCTAGAAAATAATTTTCTTTAAAAATTCATTTCTCGGTCTTGGGACCTCGGAATTTGATTCTGGGCATACGTCCGAGTCCCATATTTTCCCACGGACCCTCTGGGACCGTCAAATCACGGCCCCGGGTCTATTTACCAAAAATATTGACCAAAGTCAACCTTAATCAATTAACTATTAAAAGTTTAGTTTTTCATCAAGTTTTCACATAAAAGCTTAATAGCTACATGCTCGGGCTGCGCACGCATTTCGAGGTGAGATTACCGGAGGCTTTCGGAGCCTCGGAATGTGGATTTAGCTAGGTTAACATAGGATGACCGTTTGGGTCATCACAATCTCCACCTCTTAAAAAAACGTTTGTCTTCGAACGGACATAGAGGTGTACCTGAGTCTGGGAAAAGATGGGGATAGCGGCTCCGCATATCCTCCTCGGACTCCCAAGTCGCCTCCTCGACTGGCTGGCCCCGCCACTGGACCTTCACGGCCGAAACTCTCTTAGATCTCAACTGCATTCCTGTCTATCAATGATAGCAACTGGCTCCTCCTGGTAGCCCAATCTCTCATCTAACTGAATAGTGCTGTAATCCACCATGTGAGAGAAGTCGGGGTGATACCTCCGGAGCATGGATACATGGAAGACCGGATGAACTCCTGATAAGTGGGGAGGCAAGACAAGCTCATAAGAAACCTCTCCCACTCGCCGCAACACCTCGAAAGGACCTATAAACCCCGGGCTCAACTTGCCCTTCTTTCCAAACCTCATAATGACTTTCATCGGCGATACCTTCAGCAAAACCTTATCCCCCTCCATAAATGATACATCCCGTGCCCTCTAATCCGCATAGCTCTTCTTCCTGGACCGTCCGTACGAAGTCTCTCTTGAATCAACTTTACCTTATCTAAGGTATCTCTCACCAAGTCTGTGCCATACAACTTAGCCTCGCCAGGCTCAAACCATCCGACAGGAGAACTACATCGCCGACCATATAAATTCTCGAATGGAGCCATCTCAATGCTGGCCTGGTAACTGTTATTATAAGCAAACTCGGCCAAAGGCAAGAATTGATCCCACTGACCTCCAAAGTCAATCACACATGCTCTAAGCATGTCATCCAATATCAGTGCGCTCCGACTGACCGTCGGTCTGAGGGTGAAAAGCTGTGCTGAGATCTATCTGAGTGCCCATATCTCGGTGCAGTGCTCTCCAGAAGTGCGAGGTGAACTAGGGACCTCGGTCTGATATAATGGACACCGGTACACCGTGCAATCGGACTATCTCCTGAATATAGATCTAGGCTAGCCTCTCCGATGAATAAGTAGTAGCCACCGGAATGAAATGCCCCGATTTGGTCAACCTATCCACAGTAACCCAAACCGCATCAACCTTTCACAAAGTCCGAGGCAACCCAACCACGAAGTCCATAGTAATGCGCTCCCACTTCCTCTCAGGAATGGGCATCTGCTGAAGTAGGACCCCTGGCCTCTGGTGCTCATATTTAACCTGCTGGCAATTAAGACACCTAGCCACATACTCCACAATGTCCCTCTTCATCCGTGTGCACCAGAAATGCTACGTCAAATCACGATACATCTTCGTAGCACCAGGATAAACAGAATACCGCGAACTGTGTGCCTCTTCAAGAATCCTCTGCCTCAGTCCATCAATATTTGGAATGCACAAACAATCCTGAAGTCTCAGAACGCCATCCTCGCCAATAGTAACCTCCTTGGCACCACCCTGAACCACTGTCTCCCATAGTTCCGCCAAACATGGGTCATCATACTGTCAAGCCTTAATCTCCCCCAATAATTAAGACTGAGCACCCACATAAGCTAGAACTCGACGAGGCTCTGAAAGATCTATTCTCACCAAGCGATTGGCCAAGGACTGAATGTCCAAGGCTAGTGGTCTTTCCTCTGCTGCAATATAGGCCAAGCTACCCATACTCTCCGCCTCCTACTCAAAGCATCTGCTACTACATTCGCCTTGCCCGGATGATAGAGAATGGTGATGTCATAATCCTTTAGTAACTCAAGCCACATGCGCTGCCTCAAATTAAGATCCCTCTGCTTGAACAAGTGCTGCAGGATGCGGTGGTCTGTATAAACCTCACAAGACACCCCATATAAGTAATGCCTCCAAATCTTAAGAGCATGAACAATCGCCGCCAACTCGAGATCATGCACAGGGTAATTCTTATCATGAACCTTTAGCTGGCGCGAAGCATAAGCAATAAATCTCCCTTCCTGCATCAGTACACACTCCAAGCCAACGCGTGAAGCGTCGCAATACACCGTATACATCCCCGAACCGGAAGGCAGTACCAGAACTGGTGCCGTAGTCAATACAGTCTTGAGCTTCTGAAAGCTTGCCTCACACTCGTCAGACCATCGAAACAGAGCATTCTTCTGAGTCAATATAGTCAATGGGGCTGCAATGGATGAAAAGCCCTCCACAAATCGCCGGTAGTAGCCCGCTAGACCCAAGAAACTCTTGATCTCTGTCGCTGAAGTAGGACGTGGCAAACTCTGAACTGCCTCAATCTTCTTAGGATCAACCTTAATACCTTCTCCAGATACAACATGCCCCAAGAATGCCACAGAATCCAACCAAAACTCACACTTGGAGAACTTAGCATATAGCTTCTATTCTCGCAAAGTCTGGAGCACAACTCTCAAGTGGTGCTCGTGCTCTCCCAGGCTACGTGAATAAATCAGAATGTCATCAATGAAGACTATGACAAAGGAATCAATGTACAGACTGAACACCCTGTTCATCAAGTCCATAAATGCTGCTGGGGCATTAGTCAAGCCGAAGGACATCACCTAGAACTCGTAGTGGCCATATCTCATACGAAAAGCTATCTTCGGGACATCAGAAGCCCGAATCTTCAACTGGTGGTACCCCGATCTCAAATCAATCTTAGAAAATACCCTGGCACCCTGCAACTGGTCGAACAAATCATTGATGCGCGGCAATGGATACTTGTTCTTGATGGTGTCCTTGTTCAATTGGCGGTAATCAATGCACATCCGCATAGACCCATCTTTCTTCTTCACGAACAGAACCGGAGTACCCCACGGCGATACATTCGGCCTGATAAACCCCTTAGCTAACAACTCCTCGAGCTGCTCCTTCAACTCCTTCAATTCCTTAGGAGCCATACGATACAGGGGAATGGAAATAGGCTGAGTATCTTGAGCCAAGTCAATGCAAAAATCAATATCACGATCCGGAGGCATGCCTGGAAGGTCTGAAGGAAATACGTCTGCAAACTCTCGAACCATGGGCACTGAATTAATAGTCGCAGACTCGGCGGTGGTGTCCCGCACATAAGCAAGGCACGCCAAAAAACCCTTCTCGACCATATGTCGAGCCTTCAGGAAGGAAATAACTCTGCTGGCTGCGCTGACTGAGGAACTTCTCCACTCCAGCCTGGGCTCCTCGGGCATGGCCAAAGTAACCGTCTTGGCGTGGCAATCTAAGATGGAATGATGAGGAGATAGCCAATCCATCCTCAGGATAATCTCAAAGTCAACTATGTCGAGCAATAGAAGGTCCTCTCTAGTCTCGTGCCCACAAAAGGAGATCACACAAGACCAGTAGACCCGGTCTACCACTACAGAATCACCCACGGAGGTGGATACGTATATATGAGAAGCCAAAGACTCACGAGGAACACCCAGAACGAAAGCAAATAAGGCTGACACATATGAGTAGGTAGATCCTGGATCAAATAGTACTGATGCCTCTCTACCACATACTGAAATAATACTTGTGATCACGACATCTGGGGCCACTGCATCTGCTCGGGCCGGTATAGCATAAAATCTGGCCGGAGTACCTGAAGACTGACCCCCACGGGACTGAATAGGAGCTGGCTAAGCTCCTCCTGCCTGGCCTCCACCTCTGAGACGACCTCTACCATACTGCCATCCCCCTCTAGGTAGAGGGGGCGCCTACGCTGAGTATGTGGGCTGATAACTCTGCTGGACGGCCTTGCCCCGAAGTCTGGGGCGAACCCTCCTCATATGGCCTGAATCCCCACACTCGAAGAATCTCACTGGAGGCATACTCTGCTGGCCTGAATAAGGAGGACCCTGAATAGCTGGGGAACGGTGAGAAGCCTTCGGCATAGCACTGAAATAGGGGATAAGAGGACCTTGTTGACCTCAATACCCGCCTGAAGAACCCTGAATGGCTGGAGGGCGGTAAGAACTCTCCGACATGGCACTAAAGTATGGCCTCGCTGGAGCACCACGAGGAGGTGGTGGTGGAGCTGAATATGGAAGCCTGCTGGGCTGACCTCTGCTAAACTGACCCCCACCCTAAGCTGGGGTACCTCTGAAATCTCCAGAAAATCTAGCTCTCTTGTCTTGCTGACTCTGCTCCCTGCTTCTAGACCGGTAACCCTCAATCCGGCGAGCTATCTCAACCACTAGCTGATAAGGAGTACCCATCTCCACCTCTCGGGCCATGTTGGACCTAATACCAGAATGTAACCCTGCTACGAACCTCCGCACCCTCTCCACATCAGTAGGAAGAATCATAATGGCATGACGGGACAACTCTGAAAATCTGGCCTCATAGTCAGTCACAAACATCTGGCCCTGCTCCAGTTGCTCAAACTGATAACACAACTCTTCCCTCTCAGAGGGTGGAATATACCTGTCCAAGAATAGCTGAGTGAACTGCTCCCAAGTGATAGGAGGTGAACCTGCTGGCCTACCAAGGATGTAAGACTGCCACCATCTGCGTGCTCTACCCTCAAGCTGGAAAGTGGTGAAATCAACCCCATGGGACTCCAGAATCCTCATGTTGTGCAGTCTGTCCCTGCACCTATCAATGAAGTCCTGAGCATCCTCACCCCTCTCACCTCCAAAGGTCGGAGGGTGCAATCGGGTCCATCTGTCAAGTAGCTTCTGCGGATCACCGTCCGTAGCTGGTCTGAGCTCAGGGGCTGCTGGCTGTGCCCCACCCACCGCAAAAGTGTCCGAAGTCTGATATACCACCGCTGCATGACCTGCGACCTGAGCAGTCGGGGTCTGAACTCCCCCTCCTGCCTGAGAAGTGGCAGGATCTGCTGGAAACAACCCAGCCTGAGTCATAGTATCCATGAACCGCATCATACGACCCATGACCTTCTGAAAGCCTGGGGCGGTCATAAAATCTGCCGGGGCAGGATCTGCTGGGGGCACCTTGTCCTGCTACTCAATAACTGGATCCTCTAGGGGTGCTAGTGGAGCAACTCTAGGACGCCCTCGTACCCCACGTCGGGACGGTACCCTCCCCTGACCTCTACCTCGTACAGTGGGGGTAGCGGCACCTCCCGAGGCAGGGATATCAGCTGCACGAGTCCTCACCATCTGCGAGAGAACAGAAGAATGAGACTTAGTAACAATCGACTGCACGATAGAATAGAAATAAAGAGAGGTTTCTTAACACCCTATAGCCTCTCGAAGATAAATACAGACGTCTCTGTATCAATTCGCAAGACTCTACCAGGTTTGCCTGAGACTTGTGAGACCTACGTGAACCTAGAGCTCTGATACCATGTTGTCACGACCCAAATTCCGCTCAGGTCGTGATGGCGCCCAACCCCGGAGTCAGGCAAGCCACCATCTACCTACTAGTGAAGCTACTTACTTGCTTGAGTAATAAAAATCACTTTTGGGTTTTTTAAATAAGAAATTTGTTAAGACAACTTTTAAGTTAAAGTACATGAGAGTATATAACTCAAAAGTAATGCCATCACATACAACGTGACAATATACCCGACAAAATCTACTAAGTGTTCCAGAACCTAGCGTCACAAGTCAAAGGGCGACTGACAGAATATACAAAACACCACTAGTAAATACACTACTGTCTGAAGGGTAATAGACAATAATATATAAATATGTAGCAGGGGACTCCATAGTGCTGCCGAGACCGCCAAGGAAAGTAGCTCACCGTGTAGTCAACAGAATGGAAACTCTCAACGATGACCGCCGGTGTAGTGACCGGATGCCGCTGTCTCAGAACCTGTACAATTAAGTACAGAAGAGTAGCATGAGTACATATATTTAAATATGCACCCAGTGAGTATCCCATCTAAGCTCGAAGAAGTAGAGACGAGAAGTAGACGTATTACTCACTGGGTCAATAATAATAATGTGTTGCAACAATATTAAACAGGAACAAAAATTATGGAAAGCAGGTAGGCATGGAGCAGTCAAGTATGCAAGTAATATCACCTTATCAATATCAGATCACAATAGTAAATAGAATTCCTCGAGTTCCCTCTCAGACCAAACAATTTGAATAAGGGTAATCTATGATAAAATCTCTCAGACAAATAAATAGCATGTAATATGACGAAGCGTACGGCCGAAGTGTCGCAATAAATTAAATGTGCACTGCCGAGGGTTGATGGCCCGAACCATAGATGCATCTATTACTCCGCTCACGAATCCATCCCGTGACGCGGTTAACATAATATAAGGCTACCCCGCTTACGAATCATACCTGTGACTCGGGTGCTCGTAACATACACAAAATTATCAGGAGAAAACTTAAGAGAAATTTCGGATACAAAATTGAAACATAGGATTTACATTTAGTTTACACGATACTTGCTAACATTCCCACACCAACTTCAGGGATATCAACAAAACCGAATGTATATGTAAAGATACAGGCAAGACACGTATAGGCATGCTTGGGAGTCCTAAGGCTACCCGACATGGCATAATAGTTGCTACGTACGAACTCTCGTCACTTGGTGTGTAAGTAGCCCCCGCAAATAAGATCATTCAATCAATCACAATCACCTATGGGGACAATTCCCTCTTACAAGCTTGGAAAGGAGACTCACCTCAGGTAGAGCCTACTCCTCGGGTGAAGAAGGTGTCCGACACTCCAAACTCGCCGCCCAAGGACTCGAAACTAGCCAAATATTATTTAAATGCATCAATATACGCTCAAAAGTATGGGATTCTACCACGAATTAGGTTAATTCATCATTCTTGAAGAAATCTCAAAATACACCCCCGGGCCCACATGCTCGGATTCCAGAATTTTTCGAAGAAATCATTCACCCATAGCCTAAGGATCATTAATATATAATCTTTGTATGATTTCATGGTAGAAAAGTAATGAAATTCCTAAAAATCCATCAACCCTAGGTCTTGGCTCTAACCCATGATTTTTCCTTAATTAAGGTGTAATCCATCTACAAGTTCATGTATTTAACTTAAATTGCCATAAAAGTTACTTGCCTCTCAGTTGCTAGGTGAAACTCCCTCTTGAAGATCTCCCAAAATCGACCCAAGTGAATAAAAATGGAGAAAATGAGCCTAAGTCCCGTTTTTAAGAAAATACACTGCCCAGGTGTTACTCTATGCGAACACACCCTGGGCAGTGCGTTCGCGAAGGCTTAATTGACTAGGCCCACACTGGGCTTCTACGCGAATGCGAGGGAGGGGCCGCGAACGCGGAGGCTAGCTGGGCTAGACCTTCGTGAATGCGAAGGCAAACGGCAACTGGGCCGGCCCAATAGGCTGGACCCTATGCGAACGCGACGGAGGGGGGGGGGGGGGGGGGGCGAACGCGAAGGCCAGGAGGCCCAACCCATCACGAATGCGATTGGGGAACGCGAACACGTAGAGCATCTGTAGCCCCTGCCCAATTCCTTCTTCGCGAACGCGGCCACCCTCCCGCGAACGCGAAGAAGGAAACCAGATACAGAAAATTATGGTGTTTTGAATTTAGCTCCGGGAGGTCCGAAACTCACCCGAGCCCCCTGGGACCCCGTCGAAAAGCACATACAAGTCTATATACGTGATACGGACTTGCTGTAATTCGCGGAACGTGAAAAACAACAACGGAACTACGGATTCAACCCCATAAACCAAATTGAATCAAACTTTGAACTTAGAGTTTTAGAATTCGGTTTCAAGGCACCAAACCGACCTACACTACTCGGAATGACACCAAACTTTACAGTCAACACATAATAATCATATTTGACCTGTTCCGGGCTCTGTAACCAATATACTGACCGATAACACAGTTTTCACAGTTACTTCCATTTTCAAAAACCTTTTTATTTTCCAGAAAACAATTTTCTTTAAAAATTCATTTCTCGGTCTTGAGACCTCGGAATTTGATTCTGGGCATACGTCCGAGTCCCATATTTTCCCACGGACCCTCCGGGACCGTCAAATCACGGACTCGGGTCCGTTTACCAAAAACGTTGACTAAAGTTAACCTTAATCAATTAACTATTTAATTTTCAGGTTTTCATCAAGTTTTCACATAGAAGCTTCCCGGATACATGCCCGGGCTGCGCATACATATCGAGGTGAGATTACCGGAGGCTTTTGGAGCCTCAGAATGTGGATTTAGCTAGGTTAACACAGGATGACCGTTTGGGTCATCACAGACTCTATGAAGAGGTACGAGGCAAAGAGGCACGGAACCGCTTACCCATAGGGTAAATAGCTACAGGAATCTCAACCTGATTGAGATAATGAAGAGGCACGGTCAGAATGAATCCAGGCAGAATAAAGGGCAGATTGGAGATCTTCAATTAATGAGCCAGACGTTACATAACCTTCATGCAACAATTACGGTTAATCATTGTAACGTTATATTAATGCCATTATTAGTCATTAATGCTCAGTCACTGAAAAGGGTAGACATTATATTAAGAAAATTTCCTATATAAGGGAGTAAAATATAACTTGTAAAGACATTCAACTACTACTGCAATATAATTATTTTTGTGCATCTTTTTGCTTTCCGTTTACGTGCTTAATTACAATAACTAGCTTATAATTTGGTTATCAGAAACCCGAATTCTTCTTAAAATAGTTTTGGTCAAAGAATCTAATTCTTTTGTTAAACAAATTGGTTCCGTTACCGGGAATCTGATAATTTTTGTTTACTTTCAAACAATATCCTCTGAATTATGTCAAACGCCAACGACAATAACCAACAAAGGGATGGAAGTCTATCACCTTCAAGAACCCCACCAGGTTCAATGGAACATTCTCCAGAAAGATCCAACAACAATCACAATGGTAACGATCAAACAGGAGAACAAGATCAGGTGAAGCAAATGATTGTAGAGTATGTGAACCAATCCTTACAAGACTTTGTGAGGGGGTTACCGTCTGCATCACCTACTCTACCTCCTAACAACACCATAAAATCCACAATCCGGGTTAGCAAACTCAGGAAGAGGGGGGGGGGGGGGGGGGGGGGGGGGACTCCCAACAAATCCCTCAAAACAAGACAAGGTATGTCCAATAACCCAGAATTACAATCTTTATTACTAACCTTGCAGAAACAGGTGAAGGAACAAAATGATCGAATCGAACAAATTCCTGGAGTACCACCTGTTATCAAAGGCATTGACGTTGATAGATATTCTAAACAACCTTGGAAGCTAAGTGCATCACCCTTGCCTATTCCCAAGAAATTCAAAATGCATGATGTTCCTAAATATGACGGGACAACTGATCCATGAGACCGTGTGACTTATTTTACCATCGGTGTGAAGGGCAATGATGTCACGACCCCAAGTCCTAATCCGCAATACGCTTGCCTTTTGAATCCACTTCCGAATTTAAAGACATACCTTCAAGACAGGATTTAAAGACATTACTTACCTCAAAATAGCCCCAAAACTATTCCGCAATACACTTGCCTTTTGAATCCACTTCCGAATGCTCCTAATATACCAAGTTCATATTTTTATCATCAAATTATGCGTAAGGAATAAATCCCAATTGAAAAATATCAATTTGGCTCAAAATCCGAAATTTGCTAAAATTCGACCCCCGGGCCGCGTCTCGGAACTCATAAATTTTTATACCAAAATGTTCTTCATCATCTCACGAGTCCGTACATATAAAGAACACTAAAATCGGAGTCCATTTGGCCTCTCAAATCGACCCCTAAAGCTCTCATAATCTCAAGCCCTAACTCCCATTTTTCTACTGCTTTTTCATGAATTTACACTGATATTAAGGTCTTAAATCACCTACAATCGAGTTATTAAGTCCAAAAAGCTTACCTTAATGATGCACCAACGTTCCCTCTTCAAAATCCCTCAAAAACCTCGGAACCCGTACAACAATGGTGGAAAAAGGGTTAAAATTCACGAAGGCAGGTTTTCATACTTTCTGAACAATGGTTCCGCACCTGCGGTTCCAGGTCCGCACCTGCGACTTTCATTAAACGGGCTAACTACTGCACCTGCGCCCCCTTCCTCCGCACCTGCGACTTCGCAGGTGCGATCCTCGCTCCGCATCTGCGACTTCCCTAAGCCAGCCAAAATCCACACCTGCGGACCCGTGTTCGCTTCTACGGGCCCGCACCTGCGGTCAAACTTCCTCAGGTGTGGAAATCACTATGATTTCACACCAACAGCTCTTTGCTGAAATTTCCAACTCCGAACTTCCCGTTAAACACCCGAATTCAATCCCGAGCCCCTCGGGACCCCAACCAAATATATCAACACGTCACATATGATCATTCAAACTTAATTGCACCCTAGGAGCACCAGAACCAACATCAAAACACCAAAATCACATCGGATTCAAGCCTAAGAACTTTGAAATTTCTAAAATCCACCAACGATGCCGAAACTATCCAAAACAACTCCGATTGACCTAAAATTTTGCGGACATATCCAAAATGACATTACGAACCTGTTCCAACTGTCGTAATTCCATTACGACCCCGATAGCCTATTTTCCACTGCCAACCGGAAATCACTAAAACTAACTTTCGCCAATTCAAGCCTAATTCTACACAGGACGTCACAAAATTATTCTGAACACACTCCTAAGTCTCAAACCACCTAACGAAGCTATTCGGGCCATAAAATCCATATTCCGAGGTTGTTTACCACTAAGTCAACTCTCAGTTGACTTTTCTAACTTTAAGGGTATTTTTAAAGGCTAAGTGACTAAACTCTCACTACAACCATTCCGATTTCAAGCCTACCAACTCTAACACATCAATAACAGTATAACCAAACTATGACAAGTCAATAACAGTAATTCTAACGGGTCGTTACAAATTACTTGACAAAACAAGAAATTGAGTCAGTCTTGGTCAAGAAGTTTGGAGAAACACTTACCAAAGGAGATTTAACCTGGTATTCTCTTCTCCCTGAAAACTCTATTGATTCTTTTGCTGATCTTGCAGATTCTTTATAAAAGCGCATTTCGGTGCGTAAATAGTCGAAAAAAGAATGTCGGACATCTTTAAAATAAAACAAGGAGACACAATGTTGCTTCGCGAATTTGTAGACAGGTTTCAACGAGAAAGAATGCTGCTACCAAGGGTACTTGACAATATGGCAGCTATGGCATTTACAAGCAATTTAAATGATAAAAGCTCAGAAGCCACGAGAAGACTCAAGGAAAGCCCAAGAGAATTCCCAGGCAGGAGCCCCCAAAACAACCATCTCCAAAACGAACTGTCAACGTAATACACAGAGGTGAGGAAGTAAACAGAGAAATTTGCAAGAGAACCACGAAGTTCACAATTACATATGGGAAATGGATTCGTGAAGACTTGAAAGTAGACAATATATCGTTCGACGATGCAGACATCAGCGGATTAATGATTCCACACAACGACGCACTGGTAATATCCTTACTTATACATGACACTAAGGTAAAAAGAGTGTTGATTGATCCAGGTAGAGCAATTAACATTATCTTATCAAGAGTTGTGGAAGAGATGTTAATGGAGGATCAAGTAATCCCAAAAGCACGAGCCTTCTCTGGTTTTGACAACTCTACTGTCATAACAGAAGGGGAAGTTGAACTTAGCACTTATGTAGAGGAAGTAATCAAAACTACTCGGTTCCAAGTCATTGACACTGACATGGCCTACAACGTAATCATGGGAAGACCCTGGATACATGACATGAAGGCAGTACCGTCTATCTTGCATCAGGTAATTAAATTCCCTTCTAAATAGGGAATTCAACATATTCGAGGCGATCAACAAACCTCAAGGAATACAAATTCTGTGGTACACTATAACAAAAAAGAAGAAGCAGAAAAATCAGAAGGAATGGAAAAAATTATTAATCAAATAGACACGGAAGAAACTGTTGCTCAAACATGTACGGAAGAAATTATTGCCCAAACAGGTATGGAGAAATTATTATTCAAACAGGAAGGGGAAAAACTAGTCACGAGAAGGTGAATCAAGTCACCACGGAAGATGTGTCAAATCATGCAGACGTGGATTCCAGGTCTGATGTCATTCATGAACCATAAGAAGACGAACACATCAAAACAACCACGAAAGAGCTCGAAGCTATTCTACTGTTCGAACAGAAGCCTGAGCAGAAAGTTCACATAGGCACGAGGCTAAGCCCCAACAGAAGAGGTAAGTTGATTGATTATTTAAAAACTAACGTGGATTGCTTTGTGCCAGAAGTGATGACTCATAAACTAAATGAAGATCCATCCTTCGTACCTGTCAAGCAAAAGAAAAGAAAGCAAGGACCAAGAACCAAATGATTGACGAAGTGGTACAAAACTCTTGAAAATTGGTTCAATACGTGAGGTAAAGTACCCTAATTGGTTAGCCAATACTGTAGTGGTACCCAAAAAGAATGGTAAATGGAGAGTATGCGTAGATTACACGGATTTAAATAAAGCATGTCCTAAAGATTCATTTCCATTGCCACACATAGATCAAATGATTGATGCTACCGCAGGTCATGAATTGTTAAGCTTTCTAGATGCGTACTCTGGTTATAATTAGATAAACACAAGCGGAAGATCATTTCCAGCATCTTTCAATTACCTTCAAAATTTTACGCAGGTATAATATGAAATTGAATCTAGAAAAATGCACCTTTGGCGTAGAATCAAGTATGTTTTTGGGTTTCCTTGTGTCAAATAGAGGAATAGAAGTAAATACTGCTCAAATTAAAGCTATCGAGGAAATACCCAACATACTTACGAGTAAAAAAGAAGTTCAAAGACTAACCGGCAGAATTGCAGCCCTAGGAAGATTCATTTCCAGATCCTCGGAGAAAGGTTTTAAATTCTTTTTAGTTCTCAAGAAGCAGAATCAGTTCAAATGGACTGAGGAATGTCAATAGGCTCTCAAAGATCTGAAGGCCTATCTATCAAAACCCCCGTTGCTATGCCAAAAGAGGGGGAAAGGCTGTATGTCTATCTTGCCGTTGCAGAAATTGCCGTAAGTGCAGTGCTGGTAAGAGAAGACAAAGGTAAACAATCTCCAATTTATTATGTAAGCAAGTCTTTATTAGATGTTGAAAAATTATACCCACATCTAGAAAAACTTGCTTTAGCTCTATTATGGCAGCTAGAAAATTAAGACCATATTTTCAATGTTATCCAATCACTGCTGTAACCCCATACCCATTGAGAAATATACTGCATAAACAAGAACTATCGGAAAGATTAGCTAAATGGGCTATAGAATTAAGCGAGCATGACATAATATATCAGACTAGGACTGCAATAAAGTCTCAAATTTTAGCTGATTTCGTTGCTAATTTTAATAATAGCATAATACCTGAGGTGGAAAAGGAGTTACAACTCTTTAACGGGGCTAATCCAGGTATATGCACCCTATTCACTGACGACTCTTCTAATATAAAAGGAGTCGTCTTAGGCATAGTCTTAATATCACCTACGAGTGAAAAGACACGACAAGCTATTAAATGTTATCCTATAACTAACAATGAAGCGGAGTATGAAGCTGTCATTGCAAGACTTGAACTGGCACGATAACTCTCAATCGAGTAGATCGTGATAAAAAGAAACTCTCAAATGGTAGTAAACCAGATGTAGGGGACTTATATTGCTAGAGAGACTTGGATGCAACAATATCTGGAAAAGGCACGAGATCTAGTAAGAAAATTCAAATCGTGGAAGGTTATGCAAATACCTAGGGAAGAAAATGCAGAAGCAGATGCATTAGCTAACCTCACAGCAGTTACAGAAGTGACAAATAAAGACAATGCAATTGTCGTTCACTTGTTTCATTCAACAATTGAACAGGACAAAAATAAGGTAACATTTAACAATTTAACCTGGGATTAGAGAAACGAAATCTTAAATATTTTGCAGAATGGTACCGTACCTGAAGATAAAAAAGCACGCCTAATTCGTAATTCTTTATACCGTAAAATATTCGGAGGTCCCTTAGAAAAATGCTTTGGACCCAATCAAACGGAGTTCTTGATGACGGAAATCCACGAAGGACACTGTGGAAATCATGCAGGAGCAAGATCCTTAGTGCCCTTAGAGAAGAAGAGAAGAAAAGCCCTAGAGTAAGGGAAGGGAAGCCTCACAATAAGAGAGACTTTCTATCTTGCCTAGGCTATTCGATAGCGGACATAGTGGATTAGTTAGTAATGCCTAAGGTAACCCATTCAAAAATTAAGGGCGCCCCATACCTACTCCCTCAGTAAAGAAGAAGACATCTATCTAATACCATTCTTATCTTTCTTATCTTGATCTAACGACCTGGGAAGACCCATAAAGAAAGAAAGAGAGAACTCAAAGAGCAACTACAACCTAAGAGCGGGCCAAAGGACGGGGCTGAGAATCTGTGATCATCCTAATCAGAGCAGGTTACTACTGGTCCAAAATGGACGAAGAGGCTGAGAGTTTCATAGCTAAATATGACAAATGCCAACGATTTGCTAACAACATGCATCGACAAACAGAGCTACTACACCCAGTGATATCGCCATGTCCGTTTATGAAATGGGGCATGGACATAGTGGGACCCCTTCTCGCAACTAAAGGAGAGGTATGGTTCTTACTTGTGTTAACCGATTATTTCACGAAATGGGTGGAAGCAGAAGCTTTTAAACAGGTGCGAGAGAAAGAAGTTAAAAGCTTCATATGGCGAAACATAATATACCGCTTTGGAATACCGAAGGAGATCGTATGTGACAATTTCCCGCAATTCATAGGCTCACAAATCACAAAATTCTTTGAAAGTTGGCAAATCAAATGAATCACTTCATCACCATATCACCCTGTGGATAATGGGCAAGCCGAATCAACAAACAAAGTCATCATTAACAACCTGAAGAAACGGTTGGAGAAAGCCAAGGGAAATTGGCCTGATGAGCTACCGACAATATTATGGGCTTACAGAACAACTCAAAAAATAGCCATGGGAGAAACTCCTTTCGTGCTTGTTTACGGTGCAGAAGCTTTGATACCAGTGGATATTGGCAAACCAAGCACAAGGTTTACATCAGCCACAAAGGAAGAAAACAACGACGAGTTAAGAACCAATCTAGACTTGCTCGAGCAAAGAAGAGAAGCTGCACTAATATGAATGGAAGCTCAAAAACAAATCATAGAGCGATACTACAACAGAAAAGCTCATCTCAGATATTTCAAAATTGGGGACTTCGTTCTTAAGAAAGTCCTTCAATTGTGATGACCCAAGGGGCCATTTTATAAAATTAGACTTCGTTCTATGCTTCATAGCCATAAAAGGACTAAAAGTAAATACCTCAATATGCGTGCATAGTACGGGCGTGAAATCGGAAAGTTTTTATGTAAAAATATGAGAAATAATGATTTTTAGAATTTATATTTGATAAAAGTTGACTTTGGTCAACATTTTGAGTAAACGGACTTGGATCTGTGTTCCGACGATCCAGGGAGGTTCGCTGTAAAATATGGGACTCGGGCGTATGCCCGAAAATGAATTCCGAGGTCCCAAGCCTTAGAAATCAATTTTTAAAGAAATTGTTTTGCTGAAATGTATATGAATTAAAGAAACAAAATAATGTTTAAAATCATTAGTATCGGGTTCGTATTTTGGTTACGGAGCCCGGTACAGATTTGTTATGATAATAAAAGGCTAATTGTAAAATTTGGTGAAAACCGGAGTTCGTTTGACGTGATTCGGACATCCGATTGAGAAATTATGAACTTTAAGAGTTTTTGATGAAAATGATGAGTTTTGAGGTTTAATTTATAGATTTACATGTTATTTTCATGATTTTATCACACGAGCAAGTCCGTATGATGTTTTTAGACTTGCGTGCATGATTTGTTTGGAGCCCCGAGGGCTCGGGTGAGTTTTGGATAGGCCACGGGGTGTTTTACACTTGAAAATAACAGTTGGTTTTTCAATATCTGTTGTCTAGGTTTTTGTATTATGCGATCGCATAGGTATAACCGCGATCGCATAGTGTAGTCTCCAAGGGTCCCAAAAATTGTACTGTGCGACCGCAAAAGCAGGTATGCGATCACACTTAACCACCTAGGCTGTGCTATGCGATTGCACAGTAACCCCCGCGATCACACTGCTTTAAATCAGGCCTGGGGGAGGGGAGGCCAATACTCTGTGCAATCGCACCCCTCCCCATGCAAACGCACTGCACAATATTTCCTTACCCTATGCGATCGCACCTCTTTATCCGCGATCACACACTTTCCCAACCCAGCTAATACAAATACCTGTTAAAATTGGGAAGAACCCTTTCTTCTCCAAATTTTCGAAGTTTCAGCCCTAAAAACGAGTTTTCTTCAGCAACCTTCATCTCCAATTCATAGGTAATCAATCCCAAACCTTGTTCTTTCAATTCCTTACTATTTTGCATCATTGTTAAAGCAAAAACAAAGAATTTTCATGGTAAAAATCTAGAATTTTGGGTAGAATTAGGGAGTTTTGTAAAAATTAAATTTTTATATCAAATTAAGGCCGGATTTAAAAACTAATAGCATATTTGGGTTCGTGGATGAATGGGTAACGTAATTTGGTCCGAATTCCGAGTTTAGACCAAGCGGGCTCGGGGCCAG
This sequence comes from Nicotiana undulata, assembly GCA_005239495.1. NCBI lineage: Eukaryota > Viridiplantae > Streptophyta > Magnoliopsida > Solanales > Solanaceae > Nicotiana > Nicotiana undulata. Next base: position 10,887 of record ML295769.1, on the reverse strand, counting down.
GTTTTCACTTTTTTGAGAAAAGCTTAGGAAAACATATATTTTCAATAAAGTTAGTTCCTTTAGCATTAGTTAATAATATTAAGTTAATTTTGATTAGATTCGAGCAATTTAGAGGTGAATTCAAAGGGAAAAGCAATAATTGAGCAGTGAGTGGCCTGCGGAATTGAGATAAGTGTTTAGTCTAACTTTGGCTTGAGGGAATATGACTCCCCACTTGTTTGTTATGTGAATTGAATGGGCGTGGTGTATATGTGTGGTGACGAGTATCTATGCACCGCCCAAAGTATTTGTTAAACATGATCCCCTTTCCCGTTCCTCACTTATTTGATTTATTGTCTTAACTGTTACATGTTCATTATTGTTTCTATGACTATTTGGCCTTGTTGAATTATTGTTAGTTATTGTTGTGACTATTTTGAAAGAGTATTGGTTGTTTGAGCTAGTTTCCTCGTGATATAAATATGGCTGAGAGGTTGGTATTGTTTTTATGGAATATATATATATATATATATATATAT
>ML295769.1:0-10186 GCA_005239495.1 Nicotiana undulata | reverse complement strand
TTCTTGTTGGTTTCATGGTTGAGAGGTTATTGATGAAGTCATGAGAAAAATGCAGTTTATTATTTATAATTGTTGAAACGAAAGTATTGTGAAAGGCTTGGCCTGATTTGTGAAATTTTGAATAAATTGATATGATATGTCTGGTGGGGGCGGGTTGCACGCCGCAACAAGGAGTGATAAGGGAGGACATGTGGGATCAGGTTGCACGCCGCAACAAGAGTAATAAGGGAGATATTTTAGGGAGGAGCAAAAAGGGAGGACAGGTGGGAGAGGGTTGCACGCCGCAAAAAGGAGAGATAAGGAAGGATATTTACATTTATATTTTACTGATTTTTTTTCAAGAAAAAGAGATTCAAAGTTTTGGAAAGCTATAATGTCTATTTTACTACTCTTTAAATATTTTAGTATTATTTTTATTTAAAGTTTAAGTTTGGAATCTGAAGAGATATTTGTGAATTGGTTATAGCTGAGTTATTTTATTTTATTTGGTTGCAACACTTATTTATCTATTTATTTAGATTTTTTCTTGCTTATCATTTATTGTTATTATCGACCATATTATTGAAGCCCGACTTAGCCTCGTCACTACTTCGTCGAAGTTAGGCTCGACACTTCCTCAGTACATGGGGTCAGTTGTACTGATACTACACCCTGTGCTATTTTGCACAGATCCAGGTACTATTCAGTAGTAGAGGATTTCAGGACGACCACCCGATTCGTTTGGATACACGAGGTACATCTGCCGACATTCGTAGATATCCGAGAGTCTTCTCCTATATCTACATACACTGTTTTATATCATTCAGAACAATTACACTATTTCTTTCAGCCATTATTTGTAGTATTCTTTAGTTGTTTGTGGATTGTGGATTGTGACACCAGACCCTGGGGTATTCATAGGGTTAATTATAATTAGTTCGTAGTTCGTTTCATTTAGCTGATTATTATTATTATTATTATTCTGTTTTGAGGTTGATGGAAGTTATGATAATTAAGTCCATTTTTACATTGAGTTACTTATGCTTAAGTAATAAATCAAGAAAATTTGTCAAACGAATTCTAACATTGGCTTGCCTAGAAAGTGTGGTGTTAGGCGCCATCACGATCCCTAAGGTTAGGAATTTGGGTCGTGACAAGTTGGTATCAGAGAACTAGGTTTACTTAGGTCTTACAATCCACGAGAAAGCTTAGTAGAGTCTGAAGGATCGGTACAAAGACATTTGTACTTATCTCTCAGAGGCTATCGAGTTAGGAAACAACTCCATTTTTATTTCTATTCTATCGTGCAATTCTTGTATCTCAAATACTAATTTGGATTCTCCTATTCTCTCGCAAGTTGTGAGAACACGTGCTTCATCTTCCGCTGACCAGAATTTCGGACCTCTAGCAGCAGCAGTTCCTACTAGGGGCAGAGGCCGAGGCCACGCCAGAGGCCAAGGCAGGGGCAGGACTCAGCCCGTTGCTCAGGAAGCAGCCACAACTGCGGAACCCCAGATTGAGATTAATGAGGGGGTTCTGACTCAGACTGTCCTAGTGGGACCAACTTAGGTTCCCGAGGGGTTTATTGCTACCCTAGTTCTTCAGGATGCTTTGGTCTGTTTAGTGGGCCTTATGGAGAGTGTGGCCCAAACTGGCACCTTTCCTGTTGCAGCAGCCGTATCTCAAGCTGGAGGAGGGGTTCCGACTCCTACTATCCACACTCAAGTCTAGACTACTCCTGAGGTTCAGACTCCAGTGGCCAATCCCATTGGGGTAATTTAGCCAGTTGCAGCAGTGCGACCCGCTAATGGGGCAGCCATTTCATCGTATGCTTTGTGGAGATTCTACAGGTTCATTAAGATATTTCCTATCCATTCCAGCAGTGCTACTTTAGAGGACCCTCAGGAATATCTGGATAGTTGTCATGAGGTATTGCGTAATATGGGTATTCCGTAGACCAATGGGGTCGATTTTGCGGCTTTTCAGATGACTAGTTCCGCCAAGCAATGGTGGAGGGATTATTTGTTGACTAGGCCAATTGGATCACCTGCTCTGACTTGGGTCAGTTTTCTCATCTCTTTTTGGAGAAGTTCTTACCTGTCACTACTCGAGAGGATAAGCGTCGTCAGTTTGGGCGACTACAACAGGGTAACATGACTGTGACTCAGTATGAGACTCATTTTGTGGATCTGGATAGACATGTTATTCTTATACTACCCACAGAGAGAAAGAGGGTCAGACAGTATATTGATGGCCTTGTCCAGCCCATCAGGTTGCAGATGGCCAAGCAAACAGGGTCCGAGATTTCTCTTCAGGATGCAGCTAATATAGCTAGGAGGGTTGAGTCAGTTCTTGGGATGGGAGGTTAGGGGTCTGACAAGAGACCTCGCCATTCCGGTGTTTTCAGTGGTGCCTCATCTGGGGGCGGGACTTCATTTAGCAGAGGCCATTCATTTAGGTCATTCCATTCAGCGCTACAGGTTTCACATTGTACTTTAGGGGGTCGTGGTTCTTATGTACCTCCTGCTCAGCCAGTCTACAGTGCTCCTTCAGCTCCTATTAGAGCACCTTCTCTGCAGAGTTATTATCATGGTCAGCCGGTTCGTCAGGGTCAGCCCTCATATCAGGAGGGATGTTTTGAGTGTGGTGAATATGGGCATGTTCGGGGAGTTTGTCCGAGATTTCTGAGTAGTCAGCATCAGTAACATGGTTCTCGTGCCATAGTTCCGGCACCAGCTGCAGTACCACCTGCCCAGCCAGCAAGGGGTAGGGGTCAGGTAGTTAGAGGTAGAGGCCAGAATGTTAGAGGTGGAGGACAGATAGCTAGAGATGGAGGTCAACCTTCTAGAGTTGGAGGTCCTCCCAGAGGTGTGGTTTAGGGTGGTGGAGCCCAACCCCGACTATTTGCTTTTCCAGCTACGCCTGAGGTAGAATCCTCCGACGCTGTTATTATAGGTATCATCTCAGTTTGTGATAGAGCTGCTTCTGTTTTGTTTGATCTGGGGTCTACTTATTCGTATGTTTCCTCCTATTTTGCCTCATATTTGAATGTGCCCCGTGATCCGTTGAGTGTTCCTGTTTATGTGTCTACACCGGTGGGGGATGCTATTGTGGTAGATCGAGTGTATCGTTTGTGCATGGTAGTCATCAAAGGTCTTGAAACTAGTGTTGATCTTTTAGTCCTAGACATGGTTGACTTTGATATTATATTGGGCATGGTGTGATGACTCAAAAGGTCATCCTGAGTAATTCCAGTTAAATCTGTGTTCCGAGGCCTCAAAAGCCTCCGTAAATCTCACCTCGATATGCGTGCACAACTCGGGCAGGTAGCCGGGAAGCTTCCATGTGAAAAATTTGATAAAAATGGGATTTTTGAATTGAATAATTAAATAAAGTTGACTTTGGTTAACATTATTGGGAAACGGATCCGGACCCGTGATGTGACGATCCCGGAGGGTCCGTAGGAAAATATGGGACTTGGGCGTATGCCCGGAAATGAATTCCGAGGCCCTAAGCCCGGGAAATGAATTTTTAAAGAAAATTGTTTTCTAAAAATAATAAAGGAATGTGAAAGTGAATAATTATGTGAAAACCTTGTTACCGGGCCCGTGTTATGGTTCCGGAGCCCGGAACAGGTTTACTATATGTTGTTTGTCCTATCTGTGGAATTTGGTGTAAAACGGGTTTGATTTGATTGGTTTCGGATCCAAGTGAGGAAAAATGGAGTTAATGAACTTGTGGAGTTTCTAAAGAATTTGAAATGTGACTTGAGAGGTGATTTTATGTTCCCGAGGTCGGAATGAAATTCCGAGACCGAGAATAGTTCTGTTGTGTCGTTTATAACTTATCTGCAAAATTTGAAGTCACTCCGAGTGGTTTAGGCCGGTTCGGCATNTATTGAGTGTTCCGTGAGCTCGAGCAAGTCCGTTTAATGATTTGGGACTTGTTGGTATTTTTGGACGGGGGCTCGGGTGGGCCCAAGTGCCTCCCGGACCCCGCGCGAGGCCAAAAACCAGCAAAAACCACTGCTGGTGCACCGCAGCTGGTGTGGCCGCAGGTGCGGTTGCCCAGCCACAGGTGCGGGGCCGCCCATGCGGTCCCAGCCTCGCAGGTGCGAACCCCAGCCCCTTGCCCAAAGTACGCAAGCGCGAGACCCAGGCCACAGGCGCGAGACCGCAGGTGCGGTCCAGTCCATCGCAGGTGTGACCTTCTCCGCAGGGGCGACCAACATTCCGCAGGAGCGGGACCGCTGGTGCGGCTCCCAACACCGCAAGTGCGAGCCCAGGATCCCAGGACCTTTTCCGCAAGGGCGATTGTTTTCTCGCAGGTGCGAGACCGCACCTGCGGTCCTTTGGTCGCAGGTGCGGAAACCCCTGTTGGCAGCCCACTTAAAATGTCCAAAATTTCGGGTTTTCCTCATTCATTCCATCTTCAAACTCCATTAGAGAGCATCCAAGCTTGGGGCATCACCTTCCACGACCACCCACTGTAAGAGGTAAGTAAAACCCCATAAAACTTCTAATTTTTAACTATAATTCCTAGCTTAATTCACTAATAAACCACTAAATCATTGAATTAGGTAGTAAACTTTAGGGTTCTTAAGAATTTCGTGATTTTCCATGTTAGGCCATAAATTCTTGATTAAATTACGTAACTTCCATCCTTAGACTCCGGGTAATTGATTCCTTCATAAATTTTCGAAAATATAAACGTGTGGGCCTGGGGTCGAATTTTAGTGTTCTTGGAAGAATAGTAGGAAATGCATAACTTGGCTTAGAAATTGAGTTATTGAGTACTTATTGATGTACTTGGGTTGATAATGTTTAGATAATACCGTTCCGGAGTCGGGTTCTAAAGGAAAGGTTGTGATCGAGGCTTGACTTGCAATTTTGGAGCCGAGGTAAGTGTTTGGTTTAACCTCAGCTTGAGGGATTAGGTATAAAGTCTTATTTGCTATGTGCAACTCATGTCCAACGTATAGGCGTGGTGACGAGTGCCTATGCGTTGCGGTCAAGTATGCCCGTGAGTCAATTGTGATGAAATTTGCTATGTTCTTAATACTCTCCGTAATATGAGCAAATTATGATTTAAAAGTGAAAACTTGATGTTGTTTCATGACGTGGATAGTTATTGAGTAATTTGTTCCAGTTGAGACCTATACTGTTGAAATTATATTTCTGCTGCGAGGTTGGTTATAGCTGAGACCCTCGTCGGGCATTTGTTGATATTGAAATTGATGAATTCTCCTTGCTGGGACAAGGGAATTGTATTGAATATTTCCATGCACTTGAGATTTCGTATTGTTGACTTTTCACATTATTGTTGCCTTGTGTTTTTATTACTCGTCGCACGAGGGGACATGCCGTGTTGGCTGAGTGTTGTTATATATGCACGAGAGGACATTCCGTGCCGAGTGATTGTGAGGTTATGCACGAGGGGACATTCCGTGCCGAGTGTTATTATATATGCACGAGGGGACATTCCGTGCCGAGTGATTGTGAGGTTATGCACGAGGGGACATGCCGTGCCTTTTCTGTTCATTATATGTTGAGAAGCTATACTTCTGCCGTGTCTGTACGTTTTATTTAGTACCTTGTACTGCTGTGTTAGCATACTGTTACCCTATCTCCCCCGCATGTTCCCCCCGTATCTGTCTTACTTGCTTATTTCTGTTGTTATTTTTCCTGCTATTATATAAAATTGCACAGGTACATATGTAGTGTTGGTCCTAGCCTCGTCACTACTTCGCCGAGGTTAGGCTCGACACTTACTCAGTACATGGGGTCGGTTGTACTGATGCTACACCTGCACTTCTTTATGTTGTGCAGATTACGCAGCCGGACCCGGAGATCATTGACGACCAGAGCATCTCACTCAGTCACACATGAGACTCGAGGTAGACCCGCAGACGTTCGTGGGCCTTGACGTCACCTTCTACTTTCCACTATCAGTTCTGTCTTACTTTGTATTTCAAAAACAGTCTTATGTATTTATTTCAGACCTTTTGTTTATAGTAATCTCTTAGATAGTCCGTGAGTATGTGACACCAGTTCTGGGTTTTGCAGAGGGGTTTCTTTTCGAAAGTGCTATGTTGTATTTTAGTTGTCCTGTTAGTATTTTTTGTTATTGAGTTCTATTCAGTTCAAACGTCGGCTTGTCTAGCGGCTTCAACGTTAGACGCAGTCATGACCCGAAGGTGGGATTTTGGGTCGTGACACATGGATTGGTTGTCGCCCTATTATGCCATTTTAGACTGTCACGCCAAGACGGTTACTTTAGCCTTATCAGGGTTGCCCTCGATTAAAATGGAAAGGGACTTCTGGTCGTTCTCCCAGCCGGGTAATTTCATATGCCAAGGCTCAGCGCATGGTGGAGAAAGGGTGTTTGGATTATTTGGCTCATATTTGTGATTCTGATCATGAGGTTTCTTCTATAGAGTCAGTTCCTATCGTGCGTGAATTTCCTGAGGTATTTCCTGTAGACCTGTCGGGTATGCCGCCTGACAAGGATATTGATTTTTGTATTGATGTGGCTCCGGGCACTCAGCCCATTTCCATTCCTCCATATCGGATGTCCCCACCAGAATTGAAAGAATTGAAAGAACAGTTACAAGATTTGCTAGATAAGGGTTTCATAAGACCCAGTGTCTCGCCTTGGGGTGCACCAATTTTTTTTTGTAAAGAAGAAAGACGGGTCAATGAGAATGTGCATAGACTACATGCAGCTAAATAAAGTCACTATCAAGAATAAATATCCATTGCCGAGGATTGATGACCTATTTGATCAGCTTCAGGGTGCTAGAGTGTTTTCGAAAATTGATTTGAGGTCAGGCTACCATCAGCTGAAGATTCAGACGTCCGATATCCCTAAAATAGCCTTTCGTACGAGGTATGGGCACTATGAATTTTTGGTTATGTCTTTTGGGCTGAATAATGCTCCAGTGGCCTTTATGGACTTAATGAATCAGGTTTTCAAGCCACACCTGGACTCTTTTGTGATCGTGTTCATTGATGACATTCTTATATACTCCCGCAGTTGGGAAGAGCATAAGCAGCATCTCCGTATAGCTCTCCAGACTTTGAGGGATAATTAGTTGTATGCCAAGTTTTCTAAATGTGAGTTCTGGTTAGATTTAGTAGCCTTTTGGGTCATATCGTATCAGCTAAGGGTATTCAGGTTGATCCTAAGAAGATAGAGGCAACCAAGAACTGGCCTAGACCCACCACAATCACGGAGATTAGGAGTTTCTTGGGTTTGGCCGGTTACTACCGTCGTTTTGTGGAAGGGTTTTCATCCATAGCAGCCCCAATGACTAAATTGACTCAGAAAGGTGCCCCATTTTCATGGTCAGATGAGTGCAAGGCGAGCTTTCAGAAGCTCAAGACAGCCTTGACTTCAGCACCGGTGTTGGTGTTACCATCAGATTCGGGTTCTTTCACGGTATATTGTGATGCTTCTCGAGTTGGCCTTGGAGCAGTGTTGATGCAGAATGGCAGGGTGATTGCATATGCGTCTCGTCAGTTGAAAGTTCATGAGAATAATTACCCTGTTCATGATTTAGAGTTGGAAACTATTGTACATGCTTTAAAATTTTGGAGGCATTATCTTTATGGCGTGCCGTGTGAGATTTTTACTGACCATCGCAGCCTCCAGTACTTATTCAAGCAGAAAGATCTAAATTTGAGGCAGCGGAGGTGGTTAGAGTTGTTAAAAGATTATGATGTCACTATATTGTATCACCCAGGGAAGGCCAATGAGGTGGCCGATGCATTGAGTTGAAAGGCAGTTAGTATGGGAAGTCTTGCATATATCCCAGTTGGTAATAGACCGTTGGCTTCAGACATTTAGACTTTGGCTAATCAGTTTGTGAGGTTGGATATTTCTCCCAACAATGTCCTAGCTTATACTGTCGCTCGATCTTCTCTAATTGATCGTATCCGAGAGCGACAGGATGATGACCCACATTTGGCGGTCCTTAGGGACACGGTTCAACACGATAATGCCAAGCAGGTTACAGTTGGAGATGATGGCATTTCGAGGATGCAGGGTAGGTTGTGTGTGCCTAATGTTGATGGCATCCGTGAATTGATCCTTGAGGAGGCTCACAGCTCCAAGTATTCTATTCACCCACGTGCAGTAAAAATGTACCAATATTTGAAACAGCATTATTGGTGGAGAAGGATGAAGAAGGACATTGTGGCTTATGTGCCTCGTTGCTTAAATTGTCAGCAAGTAAAGTATGAACATCAGAGACCTGATGATTTGCTTTAGCAGATAGAGATTCTTGAGTGGAAGTGGTAGCGTATCACTATGGACTTCGTTGTTGGGCTCCCACGAACTCAAAGGAAATTCGATGCGGTTTGGGTTATTGTGGACAGGCTGACTAAGTTCGCACACTTCATTCCAGTGGCTAGTACTTATACTTCAGAGCGGTTGGCTGAGTTGTATATTCGGGAGATTGTTTGCCTTCACAGGGTGCCCGTGTCTATCATTTATGATCAGGGTACGCAGTTTACTTCGCACTTTTGGAGGGCAGTTTAGCGAGAGTTGGGTACCCGAGTGGAGTTGAGTACAATATTTCACCCTCAGACTGACGGGCAGTCCGAGCGTACCATTCATATATTGGAGGACATGCTCCGCGCTTGTGTTATTGATTTTGGAGTTTCATGGGATCAGTTCTTGCCGTTAGTGGAGTTTGCTTATAATAATAGTTGTCAGTCGAGCATTCAGATGACTCCTTATGAGGCGTTATATGGTAGACGGTACAGATCGCCAGTTGGATGGTTCGAGCCAGGAGAGGTTCGGTTGTTGGGTACCGACTTGGTTCAGGAGGCCTTAGATAAGGTCAAGATTATTCAGGAGAGACTTCGTGCAGCTCACTCTAGGAAAAAGAGTTATGCCGATCGTAAGGTTCGTGATATAGCATTCATGGTTGGAGAGAGAGTATTGCTTCGTGTGTCGCCCATGAAGGGTGTTATGAGGTTTGGGAAGAAGGGCAAGTTGATCCCTAGGTATATCGGGCGGTTTGAGATTCTTGATAAGGTGGGGGAGGTAGCTTACAGACTTGCACTGCCTCCAGGGTTATCCTCAGTTCATCCGGTATTCCATGTGTCTATGCTCCGGAAATATCATGGTGACCCATTGATGTGCCGGAGAATTTCGGCACATTTAATACCATATTGCTTAAACTATGGCTCGTTTCAAGAGCATTTACTCCTATTAATCGTAGAATTTTGCAGTACACAAGGTGTAAACACTCAAGACCATGCAAAAGGGAGTTAAAGAATAGAAATGAGAAGGAAAATGGTCAAATGCGATCGCATATGAAACATGTGAATCGCATTTCAAGCCTAGGGGTCGCATACCGCAACAGAAAGTTGAGTCAAAATTAATGAGTGAAATGCGGTCAAATATGCAACCTCATATCCCAAATGCGAACTGCATTTGAATCGCATCTCTAGCTGATGCCTGAAGCCACACTGCAAATGCGACGCATGAATGCTATTGCAGATCATCAATGCGGACCGCATATCTCAAATGCGATAAATATCTGGGACCTAGGGTTTTGATATGCGATGGAAGAAGTGAAGATACGAATCACATTCCTGTTATGCGACAGGAATGCGATCGCATATCGCCCGACAGGGGTGTTTTTGTCTGTTTTTCACCCGACTTTTCTGCCCTCTATAAAAAGATTTACTTGGGTGTTGTGGGTGATTCTTGTCTAGCTTTTGAACAACATTCTCTCATTAAATATTCTTCACCTTTTGGAATTATTAGAGCAAGCAAGTGGTGGTTTGTAAGCATTCATGACATTATTAAATACTTATTTCTTTTGGTTATTTATGATGAGTACCTAAGTTTAAACACTGAGGTTGTGGACTCTAAATGGGTGTTATGTATTTGGGTATTTGNTTGTTAATGGTTGCAAACATTAACTTATGCCCTAATTTTATCTTAGCTTGGAAAAGCGGGTTAGAAATGGTAAGACTAAATACCAAAGACTCGAGGCGCTAAACCTCGTTTAATAGAATCACTTAGGAATAAGTTGGTTTTATTTGGCAAGACGTGATTCGGATTTATTGCAACTCTTTTACATTTGGAAAAATTATAAAGTGGAAATACCATCTTAGTATTGGAAAACCTAGGATAGTTATCATAAGAATCATTTGCATATCAAGAACTTCCCATTAGAAATATATCATAT
>ML295767.1:40761-53869 GCA_005239495.1 Nicotiana undulata | reverse complement strand
CAAATGCCCGACAAGGGTCTCAGCTATAACCAACCTCGCATCAGTAATACAATTTCAACGGTGCAAGCCTCAACTAGAGCAAATAACTCAATAACTCTCAACGTCAAGAATAACATCAAGTATCACTTTTAATTCATAATTTACCCATAGTGCGGGGAATATTAGGAACATAGCAAATTTCATCACAATTGACTCACGGACATACTTGACCGCAACGCATAGGCACTCGTCACCACGTCTATACGTTGGACATGATTTACACGTAGCAAATAAGACTCTATACCTATTCCCTCAAGCTGAGGTTAAACCAAACACTTACCTCGGCTCCGAAATTGCAAGTCAAGCCTCGACCACATCATTTCCTTTAGAATCCGACTCCGGAACGGTATTATCTAGACACAATCAACCCAAGTACATCAATAAGTACTCAATAAATCAATTTCTAAGTCAAGTTATGCATTTCCTACTATTCTTCCAAGAATACTAAAATTCGACCCCGGGCCCACACGTTTAGATTTTTGAAAATTTGTGGAGGAATCAATTACCCGGAGTCTAAGGATCGAAGTTATGTAATTTATTCAAGAATTTATGGCCTAATATGGAAAATCACGAAATTCCTAAGAACCCTAAAGTTTACTACCTAATTCAATGATTTTAGGTGGTTTATTAGTGAATTAAGCTAGGAATTATTGTTAAAATTAGAAGTTTTATGGGGTTTTACTTACCTCTTACAGTGGGTGGTCGTGGAAGGTGATGCCCAAGCTTGGAGGATCTCTAATGGAGGTTGAAGATGGATGAAATGAGAAAACCCCGAAATTTTGGAGTATTTAAGTGGGCCGCCAACAGGGGTTTCCGCACCTGCGACAATAGGACCGCAGGTGCGGTCTTGCGCCTGCGAGAAAGTGATCGCCCTTGCGGAAAAGGGCGTGGGACCCTGAGCTCGCACCTGCGGGGTTGGGAGCCGCACCAGCGGTCCCGCCCCTGCGGAAGTCTGGTCGCCCCTGCGGAAAGGGTCGCGCCTGCGATGGCTTGGACCGCGCCTGCGGTCTCGCGCCTGCGGCCTACGTCCCGCGCCTGCGGACTTGGGCAAGGGGGCTGGGGTCTGCTCCTGCGAGGCTGGGACCGCAGGGGAGGTCCCGCACCTGCGGTCACACCAGTTGATGTGCACCAGCAGTGGTTTTTTCTGGTTTTTTGGCCTCGCACGGGGTCCGGGAGGCACCTGGGCCCACCCGAGCCCCCGTCCAAAAATACCAACAAGTCCCAAATCATAAAACGGACTTGCTTGAACTCACGGAACACTTAATACAACGCTAAAACTCAAAATCACTCTCCATAACCCTTGAATTCAAAACTTAAGAACTTGAAATTCTAGAATTCACTTTAACGCGCCGAACCGGCCTAAACCACTCGGAATGACCTCAAATTTTGCAAATAAGTTATAAATGACACCACAGAACTATTCCCGGACTCGGAATCTCATTCGGACCTTGGGAACATAACATCACTTTCCAAGTCGCATTTCAAATTCTTTAAAACCTCAAAACCTCATTTTTTATCCGAAACCACTCAATTCACGCCCGTTTTACACCAAATTTTACAGATAAGACAAATAATATATAATAAACTTGTTTCGGGCTCCGGAACCATAACACGAGCCCGGTAGCAAGGTTTTTACACAATTATTCACTTTCACATTCCTTTAATATTTTCAGAAAACAATTTCTTTTAAAAATTTATTTCTCGGGCTTGGGACCTCGGAATTTTATTCCGAGCATATGCCCAAGTCCCATATTTTCTTTGGGACCCTCCGGGACCGTCGAATCACGGGTCCGGGTCTGTTTACCAGAAATGTTGACCAAAGTCAACTATATTCATTTATTAATTATCAAAACTCATTTTCATCAAATTTTCACATAATAGCTTCCTGGCTACACGCCCGGGCTGCGCACGCATATCGAGGTGAGACTAACGGAGGCTCTCGGAGCCTCGGAACACAGATATAGCTTAAATTACATAAGGTGACATTTTGGGTCATCACAACTACAATTTGAACTAGAATAAAAGACAGACACTTGGAACTGATTCTTCTATCTGGTTCATGTAGCTTCAGGTTCGCACTCTTGAATCACACAAGAATTTCTTGCAAAATGCCTTGCTATTTTCCTCTCAACTCACGTTTAACTTCAGCTTTTGTGTGTGCCTGTACAATGAGAACATCATGCAATATATAGAGTTAGTAGAATAGAAATTACTAGAGTTAATGCTATAACCTTCCTTGGTGGAAGAGTTCTAGTTATCTTCAACTTCTAACTCCTCCCTTATCTTGGATAAAGTTCTCTTCGAGTAAGGAGTCTTTATCCTTATTATTTATGCAACCTTTTCGATCAGGAGATATTAGATATAACAACTTAAGCTTATATCCTTCACGTGCATCCCATATGCTTGAATATGCCCGTGCCTGTGTACACTGTGTATGGACCCGGTTCATGCTTAAGTTCCTTTAGTAATCATCAAAAAAACTTTACTTGGGCCAACAAATTCCCCTTTTTTGATGATGACAAACTCTGTGCTTTTCATCACCATAAGCCCTGTTTCAACGCAGCTCAACATCAACACAAAGTTAGAATACTTTTCATTTTTAGAGTAACTAATCATGAAGGACTAGGTTCATTATGTTATAAACATCACCGTCCAAAGTAAAAGCACAACCTATTTCCCCATTTTGGCATCATCGAAAAGTTGCATAATTATGTTATATAACCAAATTTTAATAGAAATTACTCATGGCCACCGGGGTTACTTCAAATGCAATCATGAAGTCAAGCATCATTTATCAATCTAATGATATTAGCCATCTAAGAAGCCTCAACAAATAGTTAGAACACAAAAACAATTGATTATCATTGATACTTAGTCATCCACAAAGCATAAAGAGAAATAAAAACACTGGATCATGATCAAAAGAAAAGAAATCCCATATGAGTTACTAGTTGGTCTAATTAGCCTAGGAAGTCTTAAGGCTGGAAAGGACTAGGTTCTTGGTTCTTGGCTTGAAGCAGTTTCAGCATATCCTGAAGAATGCCATCATTCTTCTCCTTCCACTTTGCAAGCTCAGCTCTGAGAGCATCTCTCTCAGTTTCTACTTGTGCCAACCTCTTTTTCTTCCTTTTAATTTCAGCATCCTTAGCCCCACTTTCTTGCACCAAAGCTCGCACTTTGCTATTCACAAATACCTTTTTGGATGAACCAGGTTCTTTGGGAGTGGTGCGGACTTCATAGTCACAATCAATTAGAGCGTTTTCCCCAAAGTAATCCTCATTTGTACCAACTTCCCATTTCTTGATGGGTACCTTTAATTGTGCAAGTACAACCGTTGAGTATAAAACCATAGGGTATGGCATGAGTTTCGTTGCTAGTCAGAACCTTATCAAGAAGTTGGATGATAAATTTAGGCCAATTGATTTGCCTCCCACTTTCCAAATATTCCATAAGGACTAGGTCCATGAATGTGGCAATGTGCCTCCTTTCCTGCCTAGGCAGCACAATTTTGTTAACAAATTTGAATAAAACTTCGTAGGGTGCTTAATCTCACTTTTGTAAACAACCTTGGGCTCAAGCTCTTCATCATTGTCACCAAACTTTCTTGTAATGGCAAAGGAAGTAGAGAGATTCTCTAGATGTGGCCATTTGAGTTTCTTGTAGTCATTGTACCCTGCAACAGGTACACCTAAGATCTCTCCCAGTTCTTTGTCATCAAAACTCACTGTCACCCCCTTTACCACACTGATGACCCTACCATTTTTTATCTCACAATTTTCCATGAACTCCACATTCTCAATTCTGGCAAGCTTTTCATCCATCTGAAGGACCGCGTCCTTCCAACCCTGCAATTGTAACTTCTCCGACAACATCAACATACCTTCCTCCTCAAAATCCTTGAGAAGTCTACCTTTCAAGATGGTTCTCTTCCCAAACATAACCATCTTGTCCTTCTCAACATCAGATTCTTCTTCTCCTTTTCCACTCCATTCTTCTTCCTTTACTATTTTTACTTTTCTCGATTTCAATGCAGACCTGGTTCTTTTAGCCAAAGTAGAGGGATCCGTAGACTTTGTTTTTGAAACAGACTTCTTTGTGGAAGTCTTGAATTTCTTTGCCTTCGGAGTCACAACCTCCATTTCTTCTGCCTCCTCTTCATCACGAAGTACCAAGTCCATCTCCTCAGTTTCAACTGCCTCGACAGGCTCAACCATCTTCTTCTTTCCCTTAGCAGCAACTTTTCTCTTACTTTCTTCTACGATTTTTTCCAATTCAGCCCCACTCTGCTTCTTCTAGCTCCTTGTAGCTCTTCCTCTTGTGGGGGGAGTCACTACAGGGATAAACGAGACATCCTTTCTCTTTTGTTTTGCCCTAGTAGTACCAGGGGACTACTAAACTCCTTTTCCTTTTACGATTGTACAAGTCAGACACCTTTTTCAGTAGGTCTACAAGGGGTTCCTGTTCAAATGGAACAGGTTATTGAACATTCTTCCCCAATCTAACCAACCCCTCAACAACTTCTCCAAACCCACTTCCCCCTTTTTCTCTAACATTCTCTTCTTCTCCTGCGGATTTCTCACTCCTTATTACCATGGCACCAGTTTCTTCGGCTAAACCAACAAGAGTAGGTGAAGATTCAACCTCTCCTTGGCCCGTTCCCCTCACATCACCTTGAACACCCTCACTCTCCTTTTCTTTTCTCTTTTTATTTTTACCACCAAAATTCCCAGACCTAGTGGTTTCAACCCCAACCACAGTTCCTACCAGAACAAACCTAGTTTCCAAATTTGTAGAACCTTAATAAACAATTTCAGGAGTAACTTTAGGGCCAGATGTCACCTGCTCTGTTTCAGATGAAACAGTTTCTTCCCTATCAGTTGCAGATTTGAAAGAGTCTTCATATTTTTGGGGTTCATCTCCCTAACTTGCCTTCAACTGCTCATTGATTTTTCTTGATTTGTTCTTTTCCAACAACAACCTTGCAAGCAAATATATTGACTCTAATTTTCTTAGAGGTGGGCATGGTTAAAGGTGTGATAGATGGCGTGGGTGTGATTTCCTTGGGTGGTGATGAGGGATTCTCAGAAGGGTGTGCCATTTCTGTGTTTGGAAATGAGAGAAAATGAGTTTGTGTGTGTTTGGAATATGAGAGAAGAGAGAATTGTTGATGGCTTGAGAGTTAAGAAGTGAAGAAACAACTAAGGCCTAATCGGTTTAAAGTTGAAGTGTTTAATTGGGTAACAACAACCTTTTCAGAAGTCTAATCAAATTGGAAGTTAGTTTGAAAAGACATTGAATCATGTCCCTAGAATTGAATGGGACTCTCCTCTTGATCATAATCCAAGTATAATTATTTCAAAATATGCATTATGGTGAGTACGTACCAAGTAATCTTGATGAACCCGGTTCTTCATTAGCTTATGGCACAAGAGTATACTGATGAAAGTATGAGACTGAGAAAAATCTAATCTAATTATTTACAAAAATGCACAAACTTTCTAACCAATCTTTGAGTTAGAACTGGTTCCTTTTAGGTGATCTTAATCATCCCTAATTCTAACATCTTCCTTTCAAAGTGATCTCTACTTAGAGCTTTTGTGAAGATGTCAACTATTTGCTTTTCAGTAGCACATAATTCCACACTGATCAAATCCTTTTCATAGTTGTCCCTCAAAAAGTGATGCCTAACATCTTTGTGCTTAGTACTTTTATGGTGAACCGGGTTCTTGGTCATATTAATTGCACTAGTGTTATCACAAAACATGGGATACACCCTATATCAATTCCAAAGTCCATTAATTATTGTTTGATCCACAACAATTGAGCACAACATGAGGTAGCAGCAACATTCTCAACTTCAGCAGTAGATAAGACCATAGATTTTTGCTTTTTGGTGGCCCAAGACACAAGACATGAGCCAAGAAAGCGTGTCATACCTAAGGTGCTCTTTCTATCCACAAGAAAACCTGTATAATCCGCATCAGCATATCCCAAGTTGAAATTACTACCTTTTGGATACCATAGACAAAGGTCAATGGTGCCTTTAAGGTATCTCAAGATCCTCTTGACAACAATCAAATGAGACTCCTTTGGATTTGCCTAAAATCTAGCACAAAGGCCTACACTGAAAATAATGTAAGGTATGCTAGCAGTGAGATACAACAAAGAGCCAATCATTCCCTTATACAACTTCTGATCAACAAATGAACTAGGTTCATCAACATCCAATTTTGTGGTTGTTGCCATATGAGTGTCAATTTCTTTGGAATCTTCCATTTTAAACCTTTTAAGCAACCATTTCACATACTTCTACATATGGATCATAGTTCCATTTGAATTTTGTTTAATTTGTAAGCCTAAAAGAAATTAAGCTCACCCATCATACTTATTTCAAATTCACTCCCCATTTGTTTAGCTAATTATTTACCTAACTTATCAATAGTTGTTTCAAAGATTATATCATCAATATATATCTGAACTATCAAGAGATCTTTACCTTTTTCTTTCATGAATAAAGTATGGTAAATTTTACCTCTCTTGTAGCCATGCTCAAGCAGGAATTTTGATAATCTTTTATACCATGATCTTGGAGCCTGCTTGAGCCCATAAAGTGCTCTGTCAAGCTTGTACACATGATTAGGACATTCCTCGCTTTCAAAGACCGGAGGTTGCTTGACAAACACTTCCTCCTTTAGATAGCCATTGAGGAAGGCACTCTTGACATCCATATGATGGAGAGTGAATTCCATGTAAGCAGCAAAGGCTGTAAGGAGTTTAATTGCTTCCAATCTTGCAACTGGAGCAAATGTATCATCATAGTCTATGCCCTCATCTTGACTATATCCTAGAACAACCAATCTTGCCTTGTTCCTTTGAACTGTTCCATCTGCATCAAGTTTGCTTCTGAAGACCCATTTTGTGCCAATTACTGATCTGTCCTTGGGTCTTGGTACTAGATGCTAAACTTGACCTCTCTAAAATTGGTTGAGTTCATCTTGTATTGCATTCACCCTGAATGCATCCTACAAAGCCTCGATTACATTTTTAGGTTCAATAAGTACGAAAGCATCAAAAGTCACAAATACTCTTCAAAGAAGATCTGGTTTTGATTCTAGAAGTGGATCAGTAATTGTGTTCTTAATGGGATGCAAAATTTGATACTTGTAAGGTTTCACAACCAGCTAGTTTCCACTAGATGTTCCATCAATGTTTTGTTGCCGAGGAACATGTTTATGGAAAGGTTCCCTCGAGGTTTGAGGATCACTTCCTCTTTGTTCAGTTCCCCCAGTCAAGTTTCCCTGTGTGGAAGAACCTATTGCATCACATGTTCCTTCCTATGGTGCAACTTCAGTATGGGCTTTGGTTTCATTTGAGTTTCTTACCAACCCAATTGCTTCATCCTCATGTTCCTTCCTCTCATAATGAATTTTAGTTTCATCAAAAACCACATGTACACTTTTTTATACATACATAGTTCTTTTGTTATGGATATTATAAACTTTATTATGTGATGAATATCCCAAGAATACTCCCTCATCACTTCTGAGATCATACTTACCTAGGGAGTCTTTACCATCATTGTGCACAAAGAACTTGCATCCAAATGTCCTAAGATGGGATATATTTGGCTTTCTCCCTTTAAGTAACTCATAGGGAGTCTTCTCAATAAGAGGTCTAGTCATGCACCTATTTATGATGTAACATGCAGTTTTCACAGCTTCTGCCCAGAAACCATGGGGCAGTTTACTAGAAAGAAGCATAGTCCTAGCCATTTCTTCCAATGTCCTATTCTTTCTTTCAACTACTCCATTTTGTTGTGGAGTTCCAGGAGCAGAAACATTATGATCTCTGCCATGCTCATCACAAAATTCAACAAATTTAGCATTCTCAAATTCAGTACCATGATCAGACCTAATTAATTAAAGTTGATTACCTAGTTGTTTATGAGTTTTTCTAACAAAAGAAGTGAACATATTCAAATGCTTCATCTTTAGATGTTAAAAATAGTGTCCAAATAAACCTAGAGTAATCATCAACAAGCACCATCACATATCTCTTACTACATATGCTTAATGTTCTCATTGGTCCACAACGATCCATATGGACCGGTTGCATCGTGCTGGTGGTTCTTACAATTTTCTTGATTTTGAAAGAGGATCTTACATGCTTCCCTCTTGAACATGTGTCACGCCCCAAAATTCTAGGGACGAGACCGGTGCCTAACCGGATAATTCCGATCAAGCGGACTTGGATTGCCTTTCTTACCCAACGCGCTACCCCGTAGTTACAATATACATTTTATAAATGAAATAGCAAAATAGAGTCAAGATATGTATTTTCATCATAAGTGTATTTTCGTTCTTTAAAGATTCAACATTCGATAATCTCAAAACACATGTGCTAAATACAACATTTTCGATGCGGAACCACGATTCTAATAAATACAATCACTACCCAAAATACATGTACAACCCACATAGTGTCTACAGAGCCTCTAAGAATACTAGGAGTTTACATAGACTTGGCAGCAAAAAGGCCCTGGCTATACCTTTAGAGACACAACATATACAAAAGGAGATGATATAGACTACACACGGCCCCGAGAGGAAGTGGGGCTCACCAGAACTGCTGAAGGGATGAAGAGGAGGCACCACTATCGGCGATCTAAGCTACCTGCTATGGAACCACCTACATCCATATAAAATATGTAGCGCCCCCGGCAAAAGGGACGTTAGTACCATTTAATAGTACTAGTATGTATGAACAAACTTTACTCTATGTAAAATCAAAACAGTGCACAGATAGAAGGCAACCAAAGAAACCAAACAATTATTGCACAGAGATATAGAGAATCACAAATGGGGTTTTCACAGTTTCTTATTTCAATTGTTCTCCTGTTGCGGCGCGCAACCCGATCCCACCTTACAATCATATTCCACCCTTATTTCTTCTCATCATTCCACCCGTATTTCTTCTATTGCGGCGTGCAATCCGATCCCACCGTACAATCACATTCCACCCTTATTACTTCTCAGCATATCATCCTTATTTCACTTGTTGCGGCACGCAACCCGATCCCACTGGACATCATTTAGATACCAACAACAATCAACAATTTAATCACAAGGATTTCTACCATCAAGAGTATAAATTTATAACAACCACACAACCATGTGAAAACAAGGGCACAATAATCTTTACCAAGCAGTGAGTCATGTATGGTACGCCATAACCATTTAAATCAGTTAAATCAATTCACTTTTCTTTCCCATCATTTACTACACAACCCTTAGCACTTGGATACATTCAACAATTGAGTTCATTACCATTTTAATTCATTTAGTAGCACTTTCTTTCATACCGATAAGTTCAAGCATATAACGAGTCTTGCACATGACAAGGTAAGCACAAAGAATCATATTTCACAATCTCAAATAGCATGGTGACATGGTAATCAACTTAAGGCATTCAGAGAACATGATTCTTCACCTCATCACAATAGGACAATCAATTCAAATACAATCGAACCAAGAATTCATACCGAACGCTCGGACACCAGCAAGGCGACTCTACAAAGATTAAAGTTAGCCATACATACCTCGAGTCAGAATTTCCCTTTAATATCTATTCTCAAACCACCGGATCTTCTAACGCCTTCAATCTAATTTACAAGATGACATGTTTAGACTTAGAATTAGAAATCATGACCTCATTTGGGAATCTTATCAAACACTATGTGATCCCTTAGATTAACTAAACCCTTTTTACTGAAAGATTACTCTAACTTGCTTCCCTTTACTAGGTTATGGTAAGTTAATCACATGCATGCAAGGTCTTAACTCTCATCTTCAAGAACCACCTAGGTGTGTCCCATTTTAGCTATATTAAGAGAATTTAAGGAAGAAATGGGGTGAGAACTTTACCTCTTATGGTGAAGAAGACAACGACTACTCGAAGATTTTCAGGCCTGAGTAGAAATGGAGGACCAATTTGGTGGAGGGGATGGCTTTCTCTCACTAAACTCACTCTCCCTTCTCTCTATTTTAGGCATACAAACATTAAAATGAAAGGGGTAGGTGTTTTATTAGGCTGGGGGTCGGGTATAAAATTTAGAAATTAGAAGCCCCGAAGCAGGGAATGCGGTCAGGAATGCGATCGCATTCCTTCTGGGCGGTCCGCATTCCTGTCGCATAAATGGCCCTCAGCTGGGCCAAAATGGGAAACAAACTTCCTAGGTATGCGGCCACTATGCGGTCTGCATACCTGTTATGCGATCGCATAGTGCGTCGCATAACCTCCTCTGCAAAAATGGAGGTGCAAGAATGCGACAACTATGCGGCCCGCATTGCCAAAATGCGATCGCATTTTGGGCCAGCTGTCCTCAAAATGGACAACAACTGTCCAGGTATGCGACCACTATGCGGTCGGCATACCTGATCTGCGATCGCATAGTGGACCGCAGATCCGCAAAATTCTAGAAAATTTTATCTTTTAAGTCCCGGGGTACTTTTTACTTCAAAAAGGTCCGTTTTTAAGAATTTCTACAGTTATAACAACATGGGGACCTACCCGGGCATCTTATTTAGTTAAGAAATTTTACGGATCTTTACAAAAGGCCTCACAAACTTTATCTTTCATGAACTTAGTGTTAGGCAGCCCTACCACCAAGTTCTTGGAGACTAGTTTGTTGAGTTGACTTAGACTGGCATGTCCGAGTCTCTTGTGCCAAAGGAGGGGATCATTATCCAACATACTTAACCAAGTGATTTCATTATCCGAAAGTGTGGACAGATATACATCATATATGTTATTCACTCTTTTTCCCTACAAAACTATCTTATCAGTGATAGGATTAATCACAAAGCATTTTGTAGAGGTGAATGCTACCATGTTACCTCTATCACACAATTGTGATACACTTATTAGACTGTACTTCAATCTATCTATCAAGTAGACGTTCTCAATAGAGTGAGAATCAGTCTTACCTACCTTTCCAACCCCAATGATCTCACCTTTATTCCTATTTCCAAAGGAGACATTACCTCCTTCAAGGTGCTCAAGTGAAAGGAACTGGTTCTTGTTTCCCGTCATGTGCTTTGAGTAGCCACTATCCATGTACCATATTTGACTACTCCCCTTCACTTGGACCTGAGAAAGGAAATCAAGGTTTAGTCTTAGGAACCCAAACTAGTTTGGGTCCCTTTCTATATGTAAAAGAATGAATCAAATTCTTTTTAGCCCAACTTGGTAACCTATTCTTCCCTTGAACAAATTCTTTGTTCTTTTGACTTGCCTTTTCTTTTCCAGTGCATTCACTTTTATAGTGACCTATTTTACCACATTGTGTGCAAATCATGTTATTAGGGAGTGTGATGTATTGTCTTCTGGGATACCACAATTAGGTACCAGGTTCCCAAAACTAAGTCCTCTTCTGTTTGTAGCCAAGAAAGTGCATTAGAAGACCTGTTTCATTTACATGTTCTGTCTAGCTCATGCTTGACCTTATTTAGATCATACTTTAGGATTCTTACATGCTCGTCCCTTTTATACAACTCATCTTTTATTTTTCCTACTTTTTCTTCTAGAGTGAGTTGTGTGTGATCATCTATATTTTTACATGTTCCTAATTTAAGTTTTAAATTTTCAGATCTAATCTCTAGGACAATTGAGTCAATTACATGAACCTGGTTCTTCAACACAACATTTTCACTCACAGTTTTGCTAACCCTAAGTTCGAGGTTTTTGCGCTTGGCCTTCAAACCACACATTCTTTAGACAACTGTTCCTTTTCATTGTTTACATCCTCATATTCATCAATTAGTTCTGGAAGTAACTCAAACATTTCTTTAGACAACAATTTAATTTTGTCTTTGAGATGAATTACACTTACCTCAGTTTCTTCGTCAGATACTCCGTTGGCCATAAGTGCTTGTTCATCCTCATCATCATCATTTGAGCTTTCATTTGAGCTTTCTCCCCAAGCAGTGACCATAGCCTTGGTTGATCCTTTGTTGTTGCTTTTCTTGGGTTGAACATGTTCCTTCTTCCTGTTCCTTCATTTAGCTCTTTCTTTATTCCATTCAATCTCCTATAAGGAGCAATTCCTGATGTGGTGATCAGTCTTTCCACACTTGTAGCAGCCATAATTGGTTTGCTTCTCTGAAGTTTTTGACTTACTATGGCTTCCACTTCTTGAATAACCTTTTCCTCTCCTCGGGTACTTCTTGAAGTCCTTGGTGATCATAGCCATTTCATCATCTTCGAGATCAGATCCTTCAGTGATTCCGAGTGCCAAACGCCTTGCCTTCTTAGGTACATCCATTTTCATGGTTTGTCACCTAAGTTCATAGGCAGTAAGATTTCCAATTAATTCATCTAGTGGGAGAGTGGCAATTTTCTTTGATTCCTGAATGGTAGTGATTTTGCTCTCCCAAGTGATAAGCAAAATCCTTGTCAATATCTTCTCGACTCTATCTTCTTCAAGAATAATCCTTCCAAGAGACTTTAGCTCATTTGTCAAAGTAGTGAACCTTGTGTACATCTCTTGAATGGCTTCTCCTTTCTTCATAGTAAAGTTCTCATATTGAGAATACAGTAGAGTTCCTCTGGGTCTTTTTACCTGAGGTGTTCCTTCATGAGCCACTTGTAGAGTGTCCTAAATTTGCTTAGTAGTGGTAGGACTTTGGTTTCTGCTGTACTCATCTGGACCAAGTCCACAAACAAGCCATTTCTTGGCTTTAGCATTCTTCTCCCATTTCTTTAAGTCCTCAGTAGTACAATCCGCTCTTGTCTTTGGCACATCTACTCCTTCAGCATTTTTGTTTAAGGTAGCCGGTGGAACATCGGTGATAATGTCCCATAGCTCATAGTCCTCTCCTATAATGTGATCTCTCATCCTGTTTTTCCACCAAGAGTAGTACTGGCCATTAAAGAGTGGTGGCCTAGCAAAGATTGTTCTTCCCAGTTTCCAGGTGGTGCACTCATATTGATCTTCTCCTAAGGTGTAAGCCTCTTCAAGGAGAACCCATTTTGATACCAATTGATATTTTATACTTCAATGATACACATG
>ML295767.1:27208-40562 GCA_005239495.1 Nicotiana undulata | reverse complement strand
TGATTTGTGTGGTGTCCAATTTTTGCGTGCACTGATTATAGAAGGACCTGGTTCTTCTATGTGTTCCTTATACTACTGTTGCGAAAATAGTAAATGCAGAAAGTAAAGAACACAAGTATTTTATGTGGAAAACACCCGGCTCAAAAGGTGAAAAAATAATGACCTACTACTCAGTAGGATTTTTCCCAACATTTCACTAAATAAATGAGCCAAAACAACATTTACAAAACTCTTTGTAAACCTAAGGATTAACTCTAATCCCGTTGTGGCAACCATCCTCTAACTGTTGCGACAATTTCAAGTTAACTCTAACTTGAATATTTAAAGAACTTAATACAATTACTTCTAGATAAAGCTGAAAGGTACAACTTGAAAAACCTACTACAATTTGAACTTGAATAAAAGACAGACGCTTGGAACTGGTTCTTCTATTTGGTTCATGTAGCTTCAGATTCGCACCCTTGAATCACACAAGAATTGCTTGCAAAATGCTTTGCTATTTTGCTCTCAACTTATGTTTAACTTCAGCTTCTGTGCGTGCCTGTACAATGAGAAAATCCTGCAATATATAGAGTTAGTAGAATAGGAAATAACTAGAGTTTCAATGCTATTCTCTTCCTTGGTGGAAGAGTTCTAGTTATCTTCAACTTCTAACTCATCCCTTCTTGGATAAAGTTCTCTTTGAGTAAGGAGTCCTTCTCCTTATCATGTATGCAACCTTTTCGATCAGGAGATATCAGATATAAAAACTTAAGCTTATATCCTTCACATGCATCCCATAGGTTCAAATCTGCCCGTGTCTATGTACACTGTGTATGTACCTGGTTCATGCTTGAGTTCCTTTGTCAATCATCAAAACAAACTTTACTTGGGCCTACAAATATGCTCCTACAGATACCAGTATCTATATACATATTTTTTTAATCTTTTTGTAATGCTTTCTTGCCTATTTGTGACTCGATATACAAGACAAAACCATATGAGCTTCATTGGTATCTTAATTTATCATCAGTAGTACCCCAAAATAATCTAACAAAATATCATTCAATCTTCTTGAAAATGATTTTAGGTGGTCTTAGAGCTTCCAGTGGATGCAGAAGTTGGGACTATAGGGACATGCTTTATCAACACAACTCTACCACCTGTTGTATTCTACACAATCTTTGTGACATAGTCTCCAAAATATAATATTTGTTTTCCTCCCAACATAAAATGCGCACCCTAGGTAAGTAATGGGGAATTTAGCTGGCCTATCCCAATGATCCTCTGAACTCTTTGCCTTAGCTCTACAGAAGCATTCGTTATAGTTATTCACTTCTTGATTAAATAAAGCAGGGTCTTCAGAGGCAGATGTGAAGATAATTGCATCATCCACATATGCATGATCTGTGGCCCATTCTATGTATGGTAAATCTAGAGTATTTATCAGAATTTATAAGACTATAAGTCTACTAGACAGCACCTCAGCACCAATAATATATAATGTAAGGGGACAAAGGATCCCCGTATTTTAATCCTTTGGAAGAATGAAAGAAACTATTTCTGTTGCTATTTGCGAACATCATATTAACAGTTTCAAATAAATAATATCAATAGATAAAGCTTAAATAAAATTAAAATCAAATATCTTTTTAAAAAAACTAAAAGTTTTACTGACTATAAAAACTATAAACAAATATGTTTTTGTTATTTCAATATTTTTTTGTTGTTGTTTTCATATTTAAAAATATGTTCATGCTCGAATAAGATTAAACAAGATTAAACAAGATTAAACAAATTTAGTATCATGGAAAAATTAAACGTACTAGTATATTATAAAAATAATAAATAAAATAATATAAAATTATTTTAGTTATAAGTAAACTATTTAGTTAAAAATATATTATATATTATATAATATATAATGTATTACATAAATGAGATGATTATAATGTCAAGGGCGTAATATACTTTTCAAGTGAAAGTTTTATAAAATTTTGTCAAAGTGATTATCGTGATAACTTGAGCATAGTGAAATAATTTTTGTGGAACAAAATAAAGAAAAGTAACTTTTTAGGTAATGCACACAAATTTAAATGACTTTTACATAACAAACAAAAGAAAAATTCCTTTTGCGTAACGAAACCCAAAGCTGAATGACCATCCATGAAATTTACTCTAATAATGCGGTATCATCTCTGAATTCCAATGGAGACATTTCTAATATCAAGGAAATAGTTCCTTTGGATTTGACAAAGGGGAATGATAGTGAATGAATCAGAGGATAATGAAGTGAATTTCCAAGATAATGAAGATGATGAAAAATATGAAGAATACAATTCAACTGATGAGGATGATCTCAAAGAGGAATTTGTACCACTAACATCATGGAGTGGACAAGAAGATGAAAATACTTTAACTTAGGTTACAAATGAGTTAATCTTGAAAAGGAATCTATCTCCAAGAAACAACATAAGGGGCAAAACAAGGTTAACACAATTGATCTTGGTCCTGTTGCTAGAGCCAAGGTAAAAGCCATGCAAATAGCCCATCTTCTAATGTGCTAATGAGACAAGGAGATGCTTCAACACACAGATGACTTAAAGCTGAAGAAGCTAATCTAAAACATAAGGTTGACAACAGATATGGTTAGAATAGGGTAATTCCAATAGAAAGTACTTCCATATTCTCATAAGTGACAGAAAGAGAAGACTTTCTGTATACAGGATTACGAACCAGGAAGGACAGTGGATCACCGACGAGGCGTAAAACCGGCGTATAAACTTAGGCTCACTAGTCGATTATAGTATAGGAAATATCGTATCCACAGGATTTGAGTTAAACAGTGTTTTCGTAGTTTACAACTTTATTGCTATTCAAGATGATCAACAATTTAGATTTGAGTGAATTAAAATTAAAATTAACTAATTGTCTAAACTATTAGCTAATGACAATTACAACAAGAGTAAGTAAAAAGATATCAAGGGGAGAAAATAAAGGTTGATTGGATAGGTGTAAGATACTTGTTCGGGAATTAACTCTAGTCGATTCACTTCTAAGTGTGCCCTCGCACTTTTCACACTATTTTGCCCTATATGCACGGTCAGTGTGCGGCCGTGAACTTGCCGCACACCTTTCTACCTGTTCTGTTGGTATTTGAAAAAACATAAAATATGAAAGTCGTATCCCTTTGAATTAGCTTTCCAACAATATATTGTGCAGCCCAAACGGAGTTGTGAGCGAAGAGTTATGTGTATTTTACTAGACAGTGCATAGTATGCCTTCTCGATTCTTCTTTCGTTCTTAACTATCATATGTTGACCCCTGAACACGATTCTGACTTAGTTACTTGGGTTTTTACTCAGACTTTAAAAGTCCAAATCACTTGAATTCATTCTATAATATCTACATAACTCGGAATCACTCATACGAGGCATACATAAAACACACAATTAGTGCAAAACACTAGCGATTAAAGCTCAAACTCAACTGAAGTGCAGTAAATTGGAATGTAATAATCGACTAAAGCATGAGATTATAGCCTTCCATCAATCACTAAGGATCAGGAGCAGTCAATCACTCCAATGTCTTTTTGTCAAGGATGATCAATAAATTCAACTCCAAAGTCTTTCAGCTCAAGAGATGATTAATGGGATCAAGAGAGGGAACAATGTAGTATATATGGTTCTAAAACTGTAGAAAAGGTATTACATAACAAGGAAGAAGATGTTACTTTAATAATTACTTATTCTATCCGTCAGTGTTAGTAAGTTAGTTAGGATGTTAAGTACTAAGTGATTCCTATCTCAGTAACTACGGACTATTGGACTTGTACTTACATTTCTTCTTTAAGATGAATAAAAAAAATCATCTCCTTCCTCCTCTATGTCTTATTCTTTCTTCTATTCATGTAAAGTCTACAACATTTCTCTGTAATTGCATGAACAATTTCATGGTATCAGAGTAGTCGAGCAAGAAATCATAGCTTGGTGTTCGATTTATGTTCTTTCGCAAAAATTAGTTCTTCTCTGTTGTTTTCTGCAAGTGTCATCTTGAAATTCTTTGTCATCAATGGAGATTGAGGATTTGACACCCCCAGATGTGAGTCAACCTTCACATGCATCGGGTACAACCCAAGGATTCAATTTGAACCATGCCCCAGAATTGACTACAACCATCTATTGTTTCTTTCACCAACAGATTTGAGTGGAATTCAGATTATCTATTTTCAATTGACATGTATACAAAATTCCTCTATCTGTTATCGTTCTATGAGGGTAGCAGACTTTCTAGTGCATTTATAGAAACTAAAATTATTTCAATTTTTGATGGGGTTAAATGATTCGTACAGTCAAGCTAGGACTCAGATCTTGATGATGAGTCCTACACCAACTGTTAATCAAGCCTATGCCTTTATCATCAGTGATGAAAGCCAAAAGTCTGTTCTTGTTGCCTCATGACTATTGGGTGCAAATCTAGCCATGTCGACAAATCATTATGATGTGTCTATGTATACGAGAACTAGACATGGAGAATATTAGAAGTTTAAGAAGAACTATAATATCCAATATGATTTCTGCAAAATGAAAGGGCATAGCAAAGAAAATTTCTCTAAAATTGTGTGGTATCCCCCTGAATTAGAGAATAGAAAGAAAGGCGGAGTTGAAAATGCAGTATACAATGTGATGACTGAAAATAATGCACACATCACGAATACAAGTTACAATGGTTCAACTGATGCCAACTCTCAGGAAAATCAATTTCAGGCATCAGGAATGCATTTAATCATATGCCAATGTATACAAATTCAGACACAGGAAAACTCAATTACAATATGGGACAAGGACCTAATACTCAGCTGAATGTACAAGGGTTGCCTCCAAAAACAAGCTGCACTTATTCAAAAGAACAATAAGAATAAATCCTACATATATTGAATAAGGCTTCAGGTGTTAATGGTTCTAAGACTGCTTCTACAGCTAATGCAGCAGGTATTAACACAACTATTTTAGCTTCTACTAGCCTACAAGAGTGGATAATCGACACTGGTGCTACCAATCATATGGTAGCTGACTTAATTTTATTAAATAAATCCTCCATTATGCAACCAGACTATCCAAAGAAAATATTCCTACCTAATGGAGATATAACACATGTGGCTCACACTGGTTCTAGTAATATCGCTAATAGAATGACAGTAACAAATGTGTTTCATATTCCACGTTCAAGTAAGATTTACTATAAGTCTCTAAGGTCACCGAAGTACTAAAGTGCTCAGTAGCCTTTTTCCCCGATTTTTGTATTTTTCAGGGTCTCTTCAATGGGAATCATTGAAGGTAAGAGCGATTGGTAGAGAAGACAGTGGATTATACATTCTAAGTGGAAATAGTCACCAACTAGAACCAGTGATAAATCCATGTTAGCAGCAAAAGAACTTCCAATAATCATTGAACTCTAGACAAATGAAGACATAGATATACGACATAAAAGATTTGGACATGTATCAACCTCAGTACTCAAGAAATTACTATCTTTAAAGACAGAAATAGTAGCTGAAAGAGTAGATAAATGTACTGTGTGTCCATGTGCAAAACAAACAAGACTTTCTTTTCTAATCAGTAATACAAAACTTCTGTTTGTTTTGAATTAGTACAAGTTGATTTATGGGGACCTTACAAATTACCTACAACTCATGGAAACAAATACTTCTTAACAATAGTTGATGACTAAACTAGATTTACTTGGATATATCTGTTGAAATTGAAGTATGATGTGAACACTATGCTACAAAAATTCATTGCATTTGTCAGAACCCAGATTGATAAGCTAATCAAAGTAATCAGAACTGATAATGGTAAGTATGATGGGAACACTATACTACAGAAGTTCATTGCATTTGTCAAAGCCCAATTTGATAAGCTAATCAAAGTAATCAGAACTGATAATGGTACTAAATTTGTAAATTTAATATGCGAAACCATGTTCAACAATCTAGGAATTATTCATTAAAAACTTGTACTTATACGCCTCAGCAAAATGGAATTGTTTAAATTTAATATGCGAAACCATGCATATCCTAGAAATCACAAGGGCAGTCAGAATTTAAGGTAACATACCAATCAGATTCTGGGGGCATTGTGTGTTAGATGTAGTTTACATGATCAATATACTACCAAGAATAGTTATAAAAAATCAAACACCTAATGAGAGGCTGTCTACAAAAAACCTACTCTAACTCATATGAGAGTACTGGGATGTCTAGCTTATGTAAAGATAGTTCAGGAATATGACAAAATAATGCCCAGATAAAAAAAGACAGTACATATGGGTTATGTAGCTAAACAGAAGGGATACTTACTATATGATCTAAAAAACAGATCCTTTCTTGTAAGTAGAGATGTTAGTTTCAGGGAAGATATAATATCATTCAAGCAAATAAGAACATCTACCACTATATTCACTCAAGACAACAACTTCCACAAATTGTTCTATGAAACAGGTGGTCAATCATCTATAACTCTAAATCAGAGAATCACTGAAACAATTGAGAATCATGATGCTGCTACTCCTGAATTTTTTGACCGAACAGGTGAATTTAATTCTGAAATAAAACTCATGGATCAACAAGATGAGTTAAGTCAGTTGGATAAAACCACTGAGCTTCAACCACCAACTATGTCATCTTCTACTCAACCACCTCCTACCACTGTAGTCTTAACATATCAGGATGAGCTCAGAAAGTCACAAAGGGAAAAAGGCCACCTCTTTGGCTCAGATACTTTGTCTCTCTGAATATTCATCAGTACACACCCTATGCATTGTCTAAATATGTTATATATGACAATATATCACCTAAATATCAAGCTTACACTACAACTATCTCTTCAACCATAGAGCCTACAAGCTACTCAGAGGTTATCAAGGATCCTAGATGGATATAAGTAATAAAAGCTGAAATTAAAGCATTAAGAGACACCCATACATAGGACATAGTCAACCTACCAGTAGGAAAACATCCAATATGATGCAAATGTATCTATAAGATTAAGTAGAAGCTTTAGGGGAAATTTAAAGACTCAAAGTCAGATTAGTAGCAATGGGATTTAGCTAACAAAAGGGCATTTATTATCAAGAAACTTTTAGCCCAGTAGTTAAAATGAAGATAGTAATAACAATACTTGTTATTGCTGCCCAAAAGCAGTGGCCTATACATCAAATGGATGTATACAATGCCTTTATACAAGGATATCTTTATGAAGAAATTTAAATGCAAATGCCACAAAGATTTACCAGTCAAGGGGAGAAAAAATTAGTATGTCGACTTGTTAAATACTTATATGGTTTGAAACAGGATCCGAGACAATGGAATGCCAAGTTAACATAAACCTTATTGGGCTATGCATTTAAGAAAAGTCAGTTTGATCATTCTCTTTTCTTCAAAAAGACTTCAAAAGGCATCACGAACGTGTTAGTGTATGTTGATGACATGCTTATCACTGGAGATTCCCTCAACTTGTACAAAATACCAAAACTGCTCCTTTCAAAATGAAAGACTTAGGCGAGCTAAAGTATTTCTTTGGCATTGAATTTGCCAGGTCCAAGTAAGGAATCCTAATGCACCAAATGAACTCTCCAGTAGTGCTTATTTCTAAAACTGGACTAGGAGTTGCCAAATCTGCTATCATACCTCTAGATACAATATAAAGCTCACAACAAAAGAGCATGATGACTGTATCAAGATTTCTGAATCAGGCATATTCACTGATGATAAAGAATCGGAGGATCACACTCCTTATGAAAGATTGATAGGTAAGTTATTGTACATTAGCATGACTTGACCTAATATATATTTTAGTGTTCTGACTCTCAATCAGTTCCTTAAAAATCCTAAAAAGTCTCACATGGAAGTTGCACTTAGAATTATAAGATATCTGAAAAATACCTTGGCCAAGGTATTCTACTATCTAGTAACATCAGCAATACAGTCATGGGATTTTGTGATGCTAATTGTAATTGAGATTCCTGCCCACATACAAGAAAATTTGTTACAGGTTATATGATTAAACTTGGAGATTCTTTAGTTTCGTGGAAATCTAAGAAGAAAACAAATGTATCAAGAAGCTCAGCAAAAGTTTAATATAGAAGCATTGCTGCCATAGTTGCAGAACTACTCTGGATGATTGTCTTACTAAAAGAAGTTGATTCTCAGATTAAACTACATGTTGATATTTATAAAGATAGTAAAACTTCTATGAAGATTGCAAACAATCCAATATATCATGAGAGAACCAAACACATCAAAATTGATTGTTACTTCATTCGAGAAAAAAAAATACTATAACGACTGATCACAACTAAGTACATTCCAACCAAAGAACAACCGACATACCTCTTAACTAAAGGGCTCAACAAAGTTCAACATGAATACCTTAGCTCCAAGCTAGGAGTTTACAAAATTTTAGGGGAAAATGCATAAGTACCCCTGACCTATAGTCATATTTTCAACTATACACTTTATCTTTGTGGGGGTTCTATTACCCCTTGAACTATTTTAAAGTGTAATAAAATCTCATGCCCCAAACTTGAAGAGGCGTGGCCGACACCCGACTATCGCGCCCCCCTTTTTTCTCAACTCCTCCTTTCGGATTAGTCGGGGTCTTGACATTGGGACAACTCATTTGTTTTTGGGAAAGGGGTATGCAAGGATTAGAAGAGTCTCCACCTAACGAATTAAGGTGCGTTAGGGCACCTATTTGGGGTCAATTACAAACAAGATTTAGTCAACCAGAGATAGGGTAAGGGATTAAAATTACTCGAAGGGGGAGGTGTTAGGTACCCCTCGGAGTCCACAACTGTGGTTTTCGGCCAAACAACTTTGTGAATTTAAGCAGGTAGCAAATAGGCAATTAATGTTTAAACAAGTGCAGAGTTTTGAAAGATTCGTAGTCTAAGCACACATGTGATTTTGAAAATATTGAATATCTAAGGTTTTTGAAAGAGTTATGATCTAAACATGCATATAAAAGATATGGGGAGTCCTAGGTTATTTTTCATATGGATCACATCAGTACAATACCCGGTAATCACTCCTCAAAGAGGGGCTACATGTGGTATTAGCGCACTGGTCATCATATCCATATCTACCCTTCCCACCCCTTAGCGGTTATGAAAGAGAGTGTTGGTCAGCGACCTCTATTGCGTGTTGTTACCCGTAGGGGTGGGCATTCAGTACTTCGGTTAGGTATTTAAGAGTTTCGGTTCAGTATTTCAGTATTCGATTTATCAATTGTGTATACCAAATACCGCATCAAAAATATTTCGGTACGGTTCGGTATTTCGTATTTTGGTTCGGTACGGTTTCGGTTTAAACCAAATCTATCTTACGAGGCTTCTGCTTATTCAAATCTACAGCTCTTCGACTTTTGAAACCAATACAACTTGTATTAAACTGAAAACGGTCAATGTATCTGTTTGTTAAATGGTCTTTATCGAAATAATGTTAGCTAAATATTCAAATTGAAATAGAAGTAACTATCTCACTTTTTAATTTAAAGTTTGCAAAATAAGTCATCGAAAAGGAAACCTTTTCTATTGATTCTAAATACTTTTCTACTCATAGGTTAAGATATCAATTTCACTTTTTTGTTATATTAGTAGTAATATGAGAAATATTAAATTAATAGGTGTTTTGGACTTTTGGGGTGTGGGCTTAAGGTTATTGGGCTAAAAATTAAAATAAAAAAAAGTTGGGCTTGGACTACACTATTTCGGTATTTCAGTACCGAAATACCAAAATACCAAAATTCCAATATCGCATACCGAACCGAATTACCGAAAATTTTGTACCAAAATAAACCGAAGTACCGAAAAAATCGAAATTGAAATACCAAATTAATTCGGTTCGGTTCGGAATTTGGTTTTTCGAATTTTATGCCCACCCCTAGTTACCCGTCCCTTCCTAATGGCCTGGAGGAGTTTAGGACCTCTACCTATAAGGGTAGTTCTAGGCAGACCCTCAAGTTTAAAAGAAAAATACTAAGGCGACAAGAAAAAAACACATAGGGCTTCAGTAAATAGGAACAGAGAAGAGCAGATAAGAGGCTCAAATTTACCTCCACGGGTAATGCAATTAGACAGCACGTCTCAGACACAATTAAGGGAAGTAATGTTAATTAAGATCCTAAGACATGGTGTCTAGGTGAATTCAGAACATAGGCAGATATGCAGAGTTGTTTATATAACTTAGAGATGAGTCCTAATCAGTTTGCCTACTAACTTTATAACCTGTTAAGCATTATATACTAATTACCAGAATTGTTAGAGGGGATGTTGCAAGTTGTTACCTAAACATGCTATTCTAGGTTGTTCAGAACACAGAATTGTTGCCAGTTGTTTTAGAGAAACTGAGTGAAGTTGTTTTATACCTTTTCATACATCCGTAGTTAAGCTAGGTGTTGTTGAGCAAATATGATCCTATAACATGATATCTAATGCACATGTAGAGATGCAAAATGATACATATGCAGAATTCCTAAGCAGGATTTCTAAATGCATAATAATTATAATATTAGACAGGGCTTTAGAAGATGCAAGAGTGACAGTTAATTAGTGTTATCCTAGGGACAAAATTTCTAAGCGTGCATAGCAGTATAAAACGTAATTACAGGAGATATTTATTTACCTTAACACGGGATTATCTAAGTGATATGACAGTAATATAAAAATGGTAAGCTGAAGCAGTAGACATGAGACCCAGGAAGCATGATTTTCAATGCATGATTTGCACATGTTGGTCCTAAACGTGAGTTCTATTGCGCAAGTAGGAATGTACACCTAATAGCATGGTTTCTACCCTTTAACACTTGTAACATGCATATCTACCCCTTTCCCTTTTCACTATCCATCCCCAATAGTTGTTTACAAATAATTATTACAGGCCATTTGCATGAATTACATAAAAGAGTAAGAAAAAGAAGAAGTTGTACTATAGGGATCCTACCAATAGGCCAACGATCTCCAGAATTTTCAATGCCAGCAGGTGTTTCAGAGCCTTTCATATAATCCGGGTGCTCCAGAGTTCCCTAAGGACCTCAAGGGATCCCGGGCAGTGCTCACACCCAGATTTTCATGACCATAATGAGTAAGTGTAGTGTGGAAAGGCCAACTCTAATGCATCAGAGTTCAGAGGGATCTCATAGGGATCCCAAAGCAGTCACACATTAGAGGGGAAGATTTTAGGTATCTAAGAGTATAGTGAGAGTGCTTGACATAGTTTTGAAAATATTAAGTAGGAAAAAAACTTTTGAAAATAACTTGTTTGAAATAAGCTTTGAAGAACAATAGAGGAGTGTTACTTTAGTAAAATCAGTTTGAAAGGAAAAGGGGAAGACAATCAAAATCTCAGGATCGGAATAGTACTCAAAGAGCAAGGAACAAGAACCAAGCAAGTTTAACAGTCACTAGCAGGGAATGAGGGGTTGGGGACAAGTATGAAGAATATAGGAAGACCAGACAATAGGCATAGTCACACATAGATTCAGAGAAGGGTTCTGGGGTACAACAGGCGTTCAAGACTACATAGTAACATACAGTGCAGATTGTTGTATACCAGGAATATCTAGGAAAAACATAAGTAAAGCAACATGCAAGATGAGGTATCACTTAGTAAACATGTTGTGTCTAAGAGAGGGGATACATCAAGGATCATACTAGTAAAGCAGTAGGTAGGCATGCTAATTGCAGGGTAAACAATAAAACCATAAGTAGAAACACATTAGGAACAGGATGAATTGAAGTGCTAAAAGAAACATATTGTTTTGAAAATTAAACTGAAATCAGGACATACCAGTTAGGAGATAGTAAGCATATAATTAAGAGCAAGAGAGAGTATAATAATCAGCCTTGGCTTGCAACCGACTGATAATAACAAGTAACCAGAAGGAGAACAAAAGAGAGTGTTTGTGTGTAAAAGAGAGTTTTGAACAGTGTGTTTCGTGTGGTGTTAATGAGAGAATAGAGTATATATAGTTTTGAGAATAGGCAGAAATAAGGTAAAGTCCATAGTCAAGCAATAATTAAGGAATCATAATCAATCAACACAAAATTAATTTAAGTGCTTCCCCTAATTAAGGGGTTAAATTTCAAACGGTAATAAACAGTAATAACATAAGGAAAGAAAGTAGTATAGACTGATGGTAACACATAAGGAAATAAAGTTTCAGCAAAGTATAAGACATATAATAAGGGCTAAGTTTAGAATACTCTAATTAAGGAAAGCACATGTAAATTAATTTAACAGAATTATTCATAAAAGATCAGGCAAGAGGTAATTTGGATTCTGAAAATCAGTAAGGAAACCCTCGAATGAGGTTCTAATCACAGAAAATCAGCACCAATCAAGGAGAATATCACATATTTAAGGAAACTCTTAGAATCAGTAGAAAATATTGTGCAAAAATCAGTAAAGTACCAGTCACAACTATTCAAGGATTCAAAGTGGTAAAACAGTACTGATCTAAACGGAATAACACATATTAGGCAAAGTCAAAAACCCTACTCACTCAAATTAGGGATTCACATAGAATCATTAAGGATTTAGCAGAATAGACAGAATAAGAAGCATCAGGAACCCTAATGGCAAGCATAGAGAAAATAACACCAGAAATCACAGAGTACTCACGAAAGCAAAGCAGTCATACTAGATTAGGTAAAAACAATATTGCAAATAAACTCAGATTCACAAATTGAACCAAGAAATTTGGGGGTTTTAACAACAAATGAATCGAACAAAGGGAAAAGCTCAAGTAACGTTTAAACATGGTAAAAGTCATAAAATAATGCTAAGAAATTAGAAGGAGGACTGTTTTAACAGGATTTTGAAAACCCTAGTTCGAAAGATGTAGAATTATTTAGGAAACTGAAAAATCCTTGAAGAAAACATGGAAAGAACTCATAATAGGTATAGATCTGTTACAAATCTAAAAGAATCGGAAGGTTTAAAAGTTAGGGTTTCAAAGAGAACCCAGAGAGGAGAAGAAAAACTCAAAAATCACCGGTTTCAACTAGAAAGTGGTAAGATCTTACTCGGTCGGCTATGGATGGCCGGAAAAAATGGCATGAGATCGTAGGAGGTGAGTGAACCACCTCTGGTTCGCTTGAGGGCTTCAAAATAGTGACACACGCTCGAGGAGGGAGCCATGAGGCTAGGGTGGTGAAGCCACCATAGATTCCGGCAAGGCAACATCCGGAGAAGGGAGGAGATAGGTCTAGCAGGTGAAGCGTTTAGAGAGAGAGATGAGAGAGATCAAAGAGATGAGTTAGCGGAGTAAGGGAGTGAAATGAGGGGTGGAAAGGGGGGGGGGGGGGGGAAAGTTTT
>ML295767.1:844-27094 GCA_005239495.1 Nicotiana undulata | reverse complement strand
GGGGGGGAAGGGGGGGGGGGGGGGGTAAGTCTTAGGTTTAATTATGGAAGGTTAAATCCGGACCAATGATCAATTTTGATCAACAGTCAGGATGCGATCCGAATTGGGCCAGGTAGCTTAGGAATTGGGCTTGGGTCTGTTGGGTTAGTAATTAGTCCGATTTTAGGGTAAAATTGAAATAAAGGTGGCTAATTGTTAAATACCCAATTAAATTAGATAAAACAATTCATAAAAATAGCTAATAATTGTATAAAATGAAATTGATTCTTAGAAAATGGATTAAAATGATTAACTAGTATTTAAAATATAAAATGACTAATTACTAGATAAAAAATAGTATAAAACATATGATTGGGCTATATTTGCAAAGTTATCGCAATTATAGCCAAAGGGTGATGATTTGGCTAATTGTGAAATAATTTGGTCTTCATAGGACCAAAAATAATAAATAAAATCAAGAAATACTTTTGAAATCATTTGTAATACAATTTTGGTAATTAATTATTGGAAATAAAATGCTGGATAAGTTAAAAATAAATTAATAAAATATGGGAAAATTATGGAAAAATACCAATTGCCATTGATACATGATTTTGAGGCTATATATGCAATTTAAAATATTTTGAGGAAAAATTAGGTATCAACAACTGCCCCTCTTTACCTAGAAATGATGAAAGAGTTGTCGGGTAAAGATATGATGGCCAATTTTGACCGAGCGAAACGGAGTGAGCAATTTAGGCCGCACCCTAGATTCTGAGCTGCCTACATATCCCTGGTTTTACAGGAATCAGGCCATATGTAGTTCCGGATCCATCGGCGAAACATACCGATAGAGTTATTGTAAGGACGGACGCAACATCTAGGGCTGGATGAGTAAATGGTTTACGGGAGTGGTTAGGTTTGATATGGTTGGGAGAAATGGAGTGGGATCGCTCCTGCTAGGATAGTCGTCGGTTGCCGGGTTACCTGCAAATAAAAACAATACAAGCGTATACTGTGCGTAAATTTAAACATGATGCAAGTTCTCGTCGGACTATGAATGTTGTCTTCGAACGGTTAAGGATGACGTCCTCATACCATGACGTCCGGGTCCATGATTTGTTTGATGAAGGATTCGCAGGCCATGAAATGATGTTCTCGGGACAACGCTTAGTCTCGATGAAAACGTAATTTGGAGGCAGAGCTTAGCCTCATGTAGGTAGGAAGGCAGAAAGGTAGTCTTATGCAGAGGAAGGCAGAAAGGTAGCCTTATGCAAATGGAGGTAGAGCTTAACCTCATCCAGATGTAGATAGAGCTTAGTCTCATGCAAACGGAAGGCAGAAAGGTAGCCTTATGCAGAGGAAGGTAGAAAGGTAGCCTTATGCAGGTGGAAGGCATAAAGTTAGCCTTATGCAAATAGAGGTAGAGCTTAACCTCATGCAGATGGAGACAGAGCTTAGTCTCATGCAAACGGGAGGCAGAAAAGTAGCCTCATGCAGGTAGGAAGGCAGAAAGGTAGCCTTATGCAAGTGGAAGGCAGAAAATTAGCCTCATGCAAATGGAGGTAGAGCTTAACCTCATGCAGATGGAGACAGAGCTTAGTCTCATGCAAACGGGAGGCAGAAAAGTAGCCTTATGCAGAGGAAGGCAGAAAGGTAGCCTTATGCAAGTGGAAGGCAGAAAATTAGCCTCATGCAAATGGAGGTAGAGCTTAACCTCATGCAGATGGAGACAGAGCTTAGTCTCATGCAAACGGGAGGCAGAAAAGTAGCCTTATGCAGAGGAAGGCAGAAAGTTAGCCTTATGCAACTAGAAGGCAGAAAATTAGCCTTATGCAAGATTAAGTAATAAATGACAGTAGATTTTCTTAGTTGGTAGTAGATTGCGGTATTGTGAGCATTGTTTGTTTGTGATAACGGCAAATGCGATGGTTTTTGTAACTCTGAACAAGTTCGTTCTTTGTGTGGACAATGAGTTTTAGCATTTGCAACTGTGTTGCGTTTTGTGACTTCTTTGCGTGTTTTATTCTTTGTTCCTGCATCACATGAAAAATGGTGAGTTCTGTAAATGGGGAAGGTTAGTTCGTATCCCCGTTGGCTTTGATGATTCGTATGCTTGGTCTGATGATCTTGTTCATATCATCAGGGTAGCGTTTGCTAAACAGAAATGTTTTCAAGAGTAAGTATGCATGATTTGTAAAAATATAATATAAACATATATTTTAAAATAGTTTAGATGAACTGACGACCGTGAAACGGTTCAAGACATTGTAAACTCTCTTGCTATGGAATTTTGAAGGTCCTCCCCAAAATTCTGCCCCAATTTGATAGGTTGACGCTTCTGACTGTTGCTCGTGCGGTTATCGGCTGAACTTGCTTCGAAATTTTGAGGGTCCTCCTCAAAATTCTGCCCCAGTTTCCATTTGCGGGCGAAATGAAATTTTTATTGAATTGTGACCGAACCCATAGGGATGCCTACGTATCCCCTCTTAAACGAGAATCAGTTCAGGCGTAGTTCAATTTATATCATTGAGAAAAGCATAAAGAGTTACACATAATAGCGTTTGACGACATCTGAATTGAATGTCTTGGGCCAGACTTCTCCGTCCATTTCTACAAGTATAAGTGCTCCTCCTGTCAATACTCAGTGGACCATATACGGACCTTTCCAGTTGGGAGAGAATTTCCCTTTGGCTTCATCTTGATGTGGAAAGATCTTAGTTAACACCAGCTGCACTGGTGTGAACTGTCTTGGATTAACTCTTTTGTTGAAGGCTCTGGACATTCTGTTCTGATAAAGTTGACCATGACATATTGCATTCATTCGTTTCCCATCTATGAGGGCCAATTTCTCATAGAGGCGCTTTACCCACTCTACGTCGCTGAGCTCATCTTCTTGTATGATTATCAAGGATGGAATCTCCACTTCAGCAGGAATGATAGCTTCTATACCATAAACCAACATGTAAGGGGTTGCCCCAGTTGATGTGCGGACTGTGGTGCGGTATCCCAGTAAAGCGAATGATAGTTTCTCGTGCCACTACTTTTGTTTTTCTATCATCTTCCTCAATATCTTTTTGGTGTTTTTGTTGGCGGCTCCTACAACTCCATTCATCCGAGGTCTATAAGCCGTGGAATTCTTGTGTTTGATATTAAAAGTCTCACACATAGCTTTTATCAGGTCACTGTTGAGGTTGGAGCCATTGTCGGTGATGATTGATTCTGGAACTCCGAACCGACAAATAATACGGTCGCGGACAAAGTCTGCCATGACTTTCTTAGTCACTGCTTTGTAGGATGTTGCTTCTACCCATTTAGTGAAGCAATCAATTTCTACAAGATGAACCTGTGCCCGTTGGAGGTGGTAGGCTCGATCGGTCCAATGACGTCCATTCACTAGGCGGCGAACGACCAAGGTGAGCTCGTTGCATTGAGTTCGTTTGGAGGTACCTTTATCATATCTGCCTGTACCTAACATCGGTAGCATTTTCGGACATACTGGATGCAGTCCGTTTCCATGGTCATCTAGAAATAACCAGCCCTGAGTATCTTCTTTGCTAAGACAAAACCATTCATGTGTGGGCCACATGTCCCAGCATGTATCTCCTCAAGTAATTTGGAGGCTTCGTTTGCATCAACACATCTCAGTAATCCCAAATCGGGAGTCCTCCTATACAGGATTCCTCCGTCATGAAAGAAGTTGTTGGATAATCTCCGGAGCGTGCATTTCTGAGTATGACTTGCAAGCTCTGGGTACTCTCCCTTTGATTGATACTCCTTGATGTCATGGAACCATGGTTTTCCATCTGCTTCTTCTTCAACATGGGCACAATAGGCTGGCTGGCTATGAAGATTTACTGGAATAGGGTCAATGAAGTTCTTATCTGGATGCTGTATCATGGATGACAAAGTGGCCAATGCATCAGCGAACTCGTTCTGAATTCTGGGGACATGCCAAAATTTTATCTTCGTGAACCTCATTCTCAATTCTTGCACGTGGTGTAGATATGACAGTATCTTGGAGTTCTTAGTAGCCCATTCTCCTTGAACCTGGTGTATTAGCAAGTCTGAGTCACCAATCACTAACAGATCCTGGACGTTCATGTCAATGGTCATGTTGAGCCCTAAGATGAAGGCTTCATATTTCTCCATATTGTTGGTGCAGGGGAATCTGAGCTTAGTAGATATCGGATAATGTTGACAAGTTTCCGATATCAAGACAACTCCAATGCCGACTCCTTTGAAATTCGCCGCTTGATACGCTCAATTTATACCTTAAAATAGGGTAAGCGATCGTTGTCAAATATAGTAACCCAACAAGGTTGGGGTCGAATCCCACAGAGAACAATATGAGGGAGATTAGGAATGCGAGAGAGTTATCACTTATCGCGCAATGCCAAACAAATAAGATTTTGGGTTTTGATAATTGTTTATAGCTAAATGCGAAAATATAAACTAACCTAGAAAGCAAGTAAAATGATCAATGGCAACAAGAATGAATGCATCGGGTATTACACTCAAGTAACGATCCAATGTATTTCACGATTTTACAAATACGAGTGAGTTAATGTTAATTAGCCACGGATAATAATTCTTAATTAGCTTTTCCCAAAGACTAACAAGACTTCCTAAATAAATTATTCCTAACCCAATTAGGAGATTAAGAACTTCCGGGGTTGGCTACAAGTATTTCAATCCTATCCCTAGGTAGAATCTATAAAATGAGGGTTAAATCCTCAAGTTCTTGTTAATTAATCTTTCCCAACCCCAAATAAACTTTTCCAAAATTAACTCGGAGTTAATGGGCGAGTCCTAGGGTTAGCTAATCCCTTTGGAAACATTAAAGAACAAGAATAATTAAAATAACAAACACCCACTTCACAAATATATGAAAATCATTCAATACATAAGCACAACAAGGTATTTAATCCACACTTTCAATATGAATATTCCCATAAACAAGATTCAAGTGTTGGAAAAATACTACACACTTAGATATTCAATATAAAACAAGGAAATGAAGAAATAAACATAAATGGGTAAGAAATCCTTAACCAACATGATGAAATCTTCAAGACCCAAGTGTGTGCGCAAAGCCCTAGCTTCAATGCTTGTTCTTCTCTCTCAACATTATCTATACAAAACTGAAAATATGTTCAAAGATGTCAAAAAATATCTGCTAGGTCGAGTATATGTGATTTGGGAATGAGAAAATGTGTTTTTACATTTTTGCCCAGTGCTGATGCCCGTTGGCCGCATAGTTGATGCGCGATCCGCATTTTTGATATGCGATCGTAGAGTTGCATCGCATTTTTGAGCTGGGCTTCTGGTGTTGTAGGGTTGCGGTCCATTCTGCGGCTCGCAGACCCGTTATGCGACCGCAGAGTTGCACCGCATTTCTGAGCTGGACTTCTGGGCTTGGAGATCTGCGGTTCATTATGCGGTTCGCATACACGATCTGCGATCGCATAATGGACCGCATCTGTGCTCTGAAATTTTGCCAAACATTCTGTTGAATTGTGCGATATATTTGTGCATTCTACGGTCCGCATAGCCGACATGCGGTCTCCTCTTGTTAATTATGCGATCGCATTTTGCTATTTTCCTCACTTTCTCAGCTTTTTTTATCTCTTTTCCATGTTCTTGAGTGTTTAATCCTTATGCACTACAAAACATCAAAATTCCATAAGTATAAAAGGTAAATGCTCTTAAAAACAAGCTACAATCTAAGCAATTTGGTATTAAATGTGCCGAAATTCTTAGGCACATCACCGCTCCATCGAAGAACATTCTCCAACCGTCATAGGATTCTGCAATGTCTTCTCCTATGAATGGTTCCTCTTCATCGGGAAAGTACGTTTTCAAGGGTTCGTATTCTCCATCCACGGGATTCTCAGCAAGATGGTTTGACAATTCTTGTCCCTTGACCACTTTCTGAGTCACATAGACAATGTCGATCTCACTCAACAGGATTTGCCACTTGGCCAGCTTGCCAGTGGCCATGGGTTTCTGAATGATATATTTCAAGGGATCCATCCTTGATATGAGATATATTGTGTAGGCACAGAAGTAATGCCTCAGATTCTGGGCTACCCAAGTTAGAGCACAGCAGGTGTATTCCAATAGAGAGTAC
Organism: Nicotiana undulata; assembly: GCA_005239495.1. NCBI lineage: Eukaryota > Viridiplantae > Streptophyta > Magnoliopsida > Solanales > Solanaceae > Nicotiana > Nicotiana undulata. Next base: position 20,982 of record ML295767.1, on the reverse strand, counting down.
CGTGCCTCGTACGGGGTAAACTTCTTACTCAGATAATAGATAGCCTGCTCCTTTCTTTTTGTCTCGACGTGCTGCCCCAGAACGCAGCCGGAGGCTCCATCTAATACTGTGAGGTAGAGTAGCAAAGGTCTACCTGGCTCTGGCGGGACCAAAACTAGTGGCGTTGACAAGTATTCTTTGATTCTGTCGAAGGCTGTTTGACAATCCTCGGTCCATTTGGTCGCGACATCCTTCTTCAGCATCTTGAAGATCGACTCACACATGACTATAGACTGTGCTATGAACCGACTGATGTAGTTAAGGCGTCCCAGGAAACTCATCACATCTTTCTTGTTCCTTGGCGGTGGTAACTCTTGGATGGATTTGACCTTTGACGGATCCAATTCTATCCCTCGACGGCTAACAATGAACCCGAGCAATTTTCGGCAGGAACCTCGAATGCACACTTCCCGGGGTTCAGTTTCAGATTGTATTTTCACTGCCTGTCGAAGAACTTTCTCAAATCTGCTATATGGTTGGTGGGCTTCTTGGACTTGATAATGATGTCGTCCACATATACCTCGATCTCTTTGTGTATCATATCATGGAAGATAGTGGTCATAGCTCTCATATAGGTGGCCCCATCATTCTTTAGGCCAAATGGCATCATCTTGTAGCAGTAAACTACCCATGGCATAATGAAAGCCGTTTTCTCAGCATCCTCCTCATCCATCCAAATCTGGTGGTATCCAGTGAAACAATCCATGAATGACTGAAGTTCATGCTTGGCGCAATTGTCAATTAAGATGTGTATGTTTGGCAATGGAAAATAATCCTTCGGACTTGCCCGATTGAGATCCCGGTAGTCGACACAGACTCTGACCTTCCCATCTTTCTTGGGCACCGACACGATGTTGGCTAACCATGTTGGATACTCAACTACCCTGGGAACCTTGGCGTTGATTTTCTTGGTAACTTCTTCCTTGATTTTCAAACTCATGTTAGGCTTGAATTTCCTGAGCTTTTGCTTTACCAACGGACACATTGGGTTGGTTGACAGCTTGTGGGCAAAATGGATGTACTTAGGCTAGTCATGTCATCGTACGACCATGCAAATATGTCTTCATACTCTTTCAAGAATTTTTTGTATTCCTCTTTCTCTGATGGTGACAAATGGATACTGATTCGAGTTTCTTTGACATTCTCTGAATCACCCAGGTTGACTACCTCAGTTTCATCCAGGTTGGACTTAGGTCTGTTCTTAAAGTTCTCGACTTCTATGACAATTTCATCAGGTATATCATCCTCTTCTTCCGAATAGATGTCCGTTTGTTGCGTTTCCTCGTTGCATGTCACAGTCATCGGTTCATCATGACAAGTAATAGTAATGCTGTATAGATAAAGTAATGAGAGGAAATGATAATAATAAATATTGATTCACAGAACATAAATGTACTTTTGATAAGTTGAATGAATGTTTTAGAACATTGAAGATCTTATTGTAGAAATAAAAAAAAGTGCGAAAAAGGAAATCATTTAGTAAAAGACAATGAATAATGCTTGTTTAGCCTTTCTACCCCGAGACTCGTCGGGCCCTGGATGTTCTGATAGTCCAGTTCTTAAGCGATGCTCCTCTGCTCACGGCCTGGATGGAAGGTCCTTCCTCCCCCTCCTCCTCGAAAAAGATGCAACAATCCATGTCATCCTCTTCCAGGAACAGGTTTTTTAATGATGCAAATGCTTCTTCTTCCTCTGTCCCCATATAACATCGCCTGCTGAAAGGTCTGCTCCAGATGTGGTATTGGCTGCTCTAATGGGTAATAAGGACCGCTCCAGGGTGGCGACCAATTCTTGAACTCTTCCCAAGTATATTTGTATCCCAGACCAAAAGTGGTGCCATGACGCTTGAGCTGTATCAGTTTGGAGATCCCTTGGAGATTCTTGCCAAACCCTTTACCCGGCTCGTACCCTCTCCAGTTCATCATGTTTTCTATTTTATTATCCCACTATTTGTCTTTGTCTATTTCGTTGACCTGTTCAATGTGGTGGTAGGTTTCTCCACCCAGCTTCCTTCTACATTCGACCACCAGAATGGCCTGGCGACTGTAAATAGGATTGCTTCCGTCTCCGTGGATGTTACTTCTTGATGGTTCCATTCGAATTTTACTGCTTGATGCAGCGTTGATGCCACGACCCCAGCGGCATGTATCCATGGCCGTCCTAGTAACAGATTTTAGGACACCGATATGTCTATCACCTGAAAATCAACTTCGAACCACGTGGGCCCCATTCGCAAACAAAGGCTGATCTCGCCGATGGTCGACCTATGAGAACCGTCAAAAGCTTTCACGTTCATAGACCCTTCTTTGATCTCGTACAATCCCTTGCCCAATTTCTTGAGCATTGTCAATTGACAGATGTTGAGGCTGGATCCCCCGTCAATCAGAATCCTGGTGATGAAGTAGTCCTCACATTGCACAATGATGTGTAGCGCTTTATTATGACTTAATCCTTCAGGTGGCGGCTCGTCCTCGTGGAAAGTAATCTTATGACTCTCCAGCACTTGAACTACCATGTTGGCCATTTCCCCACTAGTGATGTTATTTGGCACATATGCTTCGTTCAGCACTTTTATCAAAGCATTTATGTGCGTCTCCGAATTCTGCAGCAGTGACAGAATGGATATCTGGGCTGGGGTTTTGTTCAACTGATCGATGACTGAGTATTCTTTGGCTTGCACCTTTCTCCAAAGATCATCTGGGCCTGTCTCAATGATGGGTGGCCTATTAGAAGCTTGCTTGCTTGATTCAGCCAAGTGCTCAGGTGTATAGACCCTGCCGGTCCTTGTCATTCCCTGTGCAGAAATAACTTCTTCTATCTTGACTTTGCCTTTTCTTCTTGCCTCAACTACATAATCCCATGGTATAACAATGGTGTAAAAAGGTGGCGTGGTTGACACCGCCACTGTGATTGGTGCAACTATTTTTACCTCGAACGGAACAAGTGCCTTAATAGGTGGCATAACCGCAACCTCAAATGGTGCAGTCGCATTCGAAGGTGGAATAATTTTGACCTCAACCGGCGCAGGTGCCTTTGCAGGTGGTGATGATTAAAACCCCAAAGGTACTGATGTGGCTACCTCAACATCTGCGATTGACTGAATCTGGACTATGATGGGATTGAGAGTGACCGTTGGCTTCTTTGGGTCATCACCTCCTATGATCAACCCGATCGACCCCTCTGGGTCCCAATCTTCTTCTACCTCAATCATGTTGATGCCTCCTCCCTTGTGGTATGGGAGTGGATTTCTACGGATATTGGGAGTGGATTCCTTTGCTATAATGACCTTGTTATCAATCAAATATTGTATCTTATCTTTCAGCGAGCGACATTCCTCAATCGTGTGTCCCTTCATGCCGGAATGGTATGCACAGGTTTTATTTGGATTAACCCATTGAGAGGGATTCTCAGGGGTCGTAGAAGGGACGAGAGTGACATGAACAACAACTTTAAGTTTCTCATACAGCTGGTCGATACGTTCAACAATGGAAGTGTATTGTTTAGGAGGTCTGTGATCAAAGTTTGGTCGAGGTCTAGGAAAATTTTGGCGAGCAGGGGGTGACTGATAGTGGGATGGTTGAGAGTTATAGGTATGGTAAAAGAGGATCTGGTTGGGAATATCTAGGAGATCGCGACTGGTAGGTAGGTGGGGGAAAGGACTGATATGTCGATGGAGGTGCTGATTGGTATGTAGGCGAGGGTGCTTGGTAAGTTTGTGAAGGTGCTGGCTGATAAATAAGTGGAGGTGTTTGGTAGGTTTGATATTTCAATGGGGATTTGGTTCTCTGTGCAACCATCACGACTCCCACATCCCTCTTCTTGGACACACCACCAAACTGTAGGGCCTTATTTGTAGCTTGTAAGGCTTCAAAGTTAGTGACCATCCCGCTTTTAATTCCTTCCTCAATCCTTTCTCCCAACTTGATAATATCAAAGCATTTGTGGTACTCAATTACCATCAACCACTCATAATACTTTGGGTCTTGCGCTCGGACAAAGAAATTATTCATTTGTTCTTCGTCTAAGGCAGGCCTGACCTTAGCTACTTCAGATCTCCAACGAGTGTCATACTCGCGAAAAGTTTCCGTGGGCTTCTTCTTAAACCTGAACTGGTCCATGAATTCCGATGCCATGCTCACCCAATTCGACCATTTCCTAGGGTCTTGGCTGATGTACCAAGACAGGGCATCCCCTGTTAGGCTCCTTATAAACAACTTCATGCGAATTTTCTCATCTTTCCCCCACAGTAGGTCCTCAGATGAACCCTCGGATCGCCTGTACCATCGAACATCTCAAACTTAGGAGGTTTGTACCCTTCGGGCAGTTCAACTTCGGGTTGTATGCAGAGGTCTTTATAGTTCAGTCCTTCAACTCTTTTGCTTCCCTCAACGCCTTGAACCCAACTGGTTAGCTTCTTGAGTTCCTCAGCCAGATTCTTGATAAGCAAATCCTTTTTACTGGATTCAGGTGTGTATGAAATGGGTTGGGTGGAGTATGTCATAGTCTCCACGTAGATGGGGTTGTTGTGATGGCCTGTGGCTTGAGTGTAAAGGTGGTCATTTGTGGAGTTTTGTGGTTCAGGGATAATTATCGAGGTGTTTCTTGGAGCATGGCAGGTGTTGTGGTGGGATAGTTTGATTTTTCGGTGGAGTTATGTGATGATGCATGGTGGGAGGATTTTGCTTGTTTGGGGTGTTATGAGGAGGTATGGGATTCTGAGTGACATTAGGGACACTGAGTGAGAAGGATAGGTTTGCTAAATTCCGGACCTACTCTAGCTCCCCTTGGAGCTTCACCAACCTTTGCTCTAGCTGTAACATAGCCTCGTTCTGAACCTGGGTACCTTGAGTGTCAGGATCCTCTGTTCCTTCAACCAACATTGTGTTTTCTTTTCTGACGTTGCTTGAATCTTCCATTTTACCTTTGCCTTTTCCTTTAGGGGGACTAGGAGGAGGAGAAGCCGGAAGGCTCCTGGATCTTGTGTAGTATGATGATGATGCAGAGTGCACGAACCAACCTTTGGGGGAGGGGAATAATCAAAGAAAATAAAGCAAAAACAAAAAGGTAGCCAAGTTAGTGAGGATTATGAAAACGTATTGCAGTATTTAAACACATAGTGCGAGAATACAAAGCGTGTCCTAATTTGGGAGCCTTGTTGTGCCCGAGGTAGGCTTTGCGACAAGTTAATTTGGAGAACTTGGATGCCAAAATGCCTCATTTCATTAGCAGACGAACCCAAAACGACACTAAAATAATAAGCAAGAAATAAAGTCACTAATGGCCATGGACCTTATTACATTGATAAAAGGAAATCCTATCCTAATTGGTCCCAGAAGGACCTTCCCCAGATTCGGCATCCTTGATCCCATCGAACAGGCTCCCCAGCTCGCGAAGTCCCAGCAGTAGGTATGATCTGGCCAGGTGTCCTCCTTCGTTTCCCTCAACTTTCTGACAGTCTTCAATTCTTTTGATGATCTTACCCTCCAGCGCCACTATGCCTTGCTCCAAGTATTCCAACTTCTTGTTGGAATGGACGGCCATGTATTTTAACTCTTCAATCAATTTCTTGTTGGTTTCATGTATCCCACGATGTTCGTTCTCACATTCACGGATCCTCTTGCGCAGCTGATTATACTTGACCTGAGCCTCGGCATTCTCATCTATGATTCTGTGGCCTCAACTGAACCCTGTCCTGACTAAACCATCCCAATTGTCTTCTAACCACCCTGAGTAGAAAGGTGCACAGCCTGCATGATACCTGTCTTGTTCAATCGTGTCCTTTTCCATTATGATCTTACAGTGCCACATATGTTGGGCTTGGCCCTTGTAAGGGATATCGTCATCCTGGAAGTCAGCTCGAAAATGGCTCATCTTGTCGACCCTTGGCACAACTTGCTTTCTACCTGCTTGTCTCATAACCCGGAGAGGAACGTAAGGGTATGTCCCCCTCAGCCTAATTAACACCAAGTACAGTGCATCCCTAGACCTGACGATGAATTTGTTCGTTGGAAACCACTCGAACATCCACTGTACCTGCTCTTCAGTCAGATTATCAAAGAACTCCACCCATTCCTTGGCAGTCTCTGACTGGGCAAACCTGTCGGGAATGTACGTCATTCGCTTGGGGTGATGGAAAGCAATGTGATCATTCCAAGCCCTTCGCGGAAATTCTTGGTGGTATTGGCCCTTTTGGAAATGCTCCAAGAGACACAGTTGTAGTAACATGTTGCAACCTTCGAAATGCTTTACTCCTCTTTGACAGCGTTCTAAGTTTCGATAAATGTCCGCTATGATCATCAGGACGATGCTGAAAGCTTGCCCGTCAATCCCTTCCATCAAAGTCTTGGTTACCATAGCTAACCTAGTGTGGATCTTTCCTTTCTTTGTTGGAAATACGATCAACCCCAGGAAGCAGACAACGAAGACAAATACCCTACAATGAATATGTCCCAGAGATGTAATGGCAAATTCGTCATGGTAGGTACGGTATGATTTGCTGTGGCTGTATTGTCACGCCGCAAAATCGAGGGACGAAAGAGGCGCCTAACCGAATCATCCCGGTCAAGCGGACCTGGTTTGCCTTTCCTACCTAATGCGTTGCCCCGTGTCTAAAATATACATTGTTCCATATGAATTAGACAATTTAGATTCAAAGTACGATTTACAACATAAGTTCATTTCCTCTTTTAACTTTCAACATTTGATAATCAAAAAATATATATAATACATACAACTTTTCCAACACAGACCACGATTTCGACCGAACACAGCTACCGCCCAAAATACATATATACAACCCACACAGTGTCTACGGAGCCTCTAAGAGTACTAGGAGTTTTACATAAACCTGCCGGCAACAAGGCCTCGGCTATACCACTAATGACACAACATATACAAAAGAAGATGGTATAGACTACACACGGCCCCGAGAGGAAGTGAGGCTCACCAGAACTGCTGTAGGGATGAAGAGAAGGCACCACTATCGGCGGACGGAGCTACCTGCTATAGAACCACCTACATCCATATAAAAGATGTAGCGCCCCCGACAAAAGGGACGTTAGTACCATTGAATAGTACTAGTATGTATGAAAAAACTTTACTCTAAGTAAAATCAAAGCAATGCACAAATAGAAGGCAGTCAAGAAACCAAACAATTATTGCACAGAGATATAGAGAATCACAAATGAGATTTTCACAGTTCCTTAGTCCAATTGTTCACCTGTTGCGGCGCGCAACCCGATCCCACCTTACAATCACATTCCACCCTTATTTCTTCTGTTGGTGCGTGCAACCCAATCCCACCGTACATTCACATTCCTCCCTTATTTCTTCTGTTGCGGCGTGCAACCCGATCCCACCGTACAATCACATTCCACCCTTATTACTTCTCAACATATCATCCTTATTTCACCTGTTGCGGCGCGCAACCCGATCTCACATTTCATTGCAACAACATCCCACAATTCAATCACAAGGCTTCATATCATCAAGAGTATAATTTCATACCAACCAAACAAACATGTGTTCACAATAGTCTTTACTAAACAATAAGTCATGTACGGTATGCCAAAATCATTTAGCTCAATTAGTTAAACCCACATTTCCTTTCCATTATTTACTACACTGCATTTTAGCACTCAGATACATTCAACAATTTGATTCGTTATCATTTCTTTCGTTTGGAAGTACATCCCTTCATATCAATGTATTCACCATTTATCAAGCTTTGCACATGATAGAGTAAACACAAGAAATCACTCTTTTCACAATCTCATATAGCATGGTGGCATAGCAATCAACTAGGACAATCAGAGAATAGAATCTTACGTCCCAACACATTAGAACAACCAATTCTCATATGCATAAGCCAGGAACTCATACCGAATGCTCGGACACCAACACGGTGACTCTACAAAGATTAAAGTTAGCCATACATACCTCGATTCGGAATTCCCTTTAATTTCTATCACAATTCGCCGAACCGTCTAGCACCGTCAATCTAGTTCACAATGCGACACATTTATCTTAGAATTAAGAATCTTGAATTCATTTGAGCATTTTTTCAAACACTATGTGATCCCTTAGATTAACTAAACCCTTTTTAGTGAATGATTACTCTACTTGCTTCCCTGTACTAGGTTATGGAAGATTATTCACATGCATGCAAGGTCTCAACTTTGATTCTCAAGAACCAACCTATGTGTGTTTTATTCTTAACTAAACTCTTAGAATTTGGGGAAATAGGGTGAACACTTACCTCTTATGATGAAGAAGATGACGACTAATCGATAAACTTCCAGGCCTGAGTAGAGACGGAGGACCAATTTGGGGAAGATGAGGACTTCTATGTCTAGAACTCACTCTCACTTCTCTCTATTTTAGTCAGATAGGTGTTAAAATGAAGGGGAGGGGTGTTTTATTAAACTAAGGTTCGATTTTCAAAATCAGAAATTAGAAGCCCCGAAGCAGGAAATGGGGTCAGGAATGCGATCGCATTCCTGCTATGCGGTGCGCATTCTTGCCGCATAAATGGCCCCTAGCTGGGCCAAAAGGGAAAACAGACTGCCCAGGTATGTGACCACTATGCGGTCCGCATACCTGTTATGCGATCGCATATCGCGTCGCATAACTCCCTCCGCAAGAATAAAGGTGCAAGAATGCGACAACTATGCGGCCCGCATTTTCAAAATACGATTGCATCTTGGGCCGCATAGCTGTCCTCAAATTGTACAGCAGGCTGTCCAGGTATGCGACCACTATGCGGTCCGCATACCTAATCTGCGATCGCATAGTGGACCGCAGATCCACGCAATTCTGGGAAATTATATCTTTTAAGTCCCGGGGTACTTTTTACTCAAAAAGGTTCGCTTTTAAGAATTTCTACAGTTATAACAACATGGGAACCTACCCGGACATCATTTTTAGACATGAATATTTTTTACGGGTCTTTACATCCTCCCCCACTTAAAATCATTCGTCTTCGAATGAGGATCGGGGAATCATTTTGAAAACACAATATGCTAACCCCCAATTTTCACTAACTCCGATATTTTCTGAAAATTTTGCCAAAGTTCCTTTGTAATTAGGCCTATCTACCTATCAGAGAGCCCCCGAAACACATTGTTAACCAATTTCACACATTTTCATTTACTCCAACAACTTGCACATAATTTGGATACCTCATCAAATTGTATATAATTCAAATACTTCAACATGCTATACATAATTCAGTTAATGCCACAAACTTGCATATCATTCAACTATCACACGAGTTGCAGATAATTTAACTATTCCACAATATACATAAAAGTGGCACAAAATTGGGAAGTCACAATAGTAAGGAAATTAGGAGAATTGAGTGTTCCTTCACAAAATTCGACACAACGGTGTAATTGCTTAGAGATGGAAGTTCTCACGACCATTACTAGACTTATTCAAACAAATGGAGATATTTCTCTTTCATTTCATTTTCCGCTTCCCACGTGGCTTCCTTGACTTGTTGACTTCACCATAACACTTTAACAGAAGCAATCTCTTTGTTTCTCAATCTACGGACTTGCCTATCAAGTATAGCAACCGGAACCTCTTCATATGACAATTCTTCATTAATTTCAATGTTCTCAACTGGCACGATGGAAGATGGATCTCCAATTACCTTCTTTAGCATGGACACATGAAACACTGGATGCACTAATGACATTTCAGGAGGAAATTCCAGCCTATACGCTACCTGCCCTATCCTTTGAGCGATCCGATATGGCCCGACATACCTCGGGCTCAACTTCCCTTTCTTCCCAAATCGCATCACTCCCTTAACGGGAGACACCTTCAAGAATACCCAATCATCTACTTGGAACTCCAAATCTGTACGACAAACGTCTGCATATGATTTCTGATGACTCTGAGAAGTTTTCAGCCTCTCCTGGATGACTCTAACTTTTTCCATAGCTTGGTGCACAAGATCCAATCCTAACAATTCTGCCTCACCAACCTCAAACTATCCAATCAGAGACCTACACCTCCTTCCGTATAATGCCTCAAATGGGGCCATCTGAATACTAGCATGGAAATTGTTATTGCAAACAAACTCTATAAGTGGCAAGTGATCATCCCAGCTACCCTTGAAATCTAAAACACAATCCCGCAACATATCTTCAAGCGTCTGAATAGTCCGCTCTGCCTGACCGTCTGTCTGAGGGTGGAAAGCCATGCTGAGATTTACCTGAGTACCCAAACTTGCTGAAATTTCCTCCAATAGTTAGCTGTGAACTGGGCCCCTTCAATCCGAGATTATAGACAATGGAGTGCCATGGAGTCTGACTATTTCTCTAAGATACAACTGAGCGTACTGTTCTGCAGTATCGGTGGACTTGACTGGCAAGAAATGTGCTGACTTTGTGAGTCGATCCACCATTACCCAAATTGAGTCAAACTTGCGCTGAGTGCGGGGTAACCCTACCACAAAGTCCATATTGATCATTTCCCATTTACACATCGGAATTTCCATAAGCTGCGTCAACCCACTGGGCTTCTGATGCTCGGCCTTCACTTGCTGAACATTTGGACACCTAGCCACAAAGTCCGCCACACCCCTCTTCATACCATTCCACCAGAAAATCTCCTTGAGACCGCGATACATTTTCGTAGAACTTGGGTGCACAGAATACCTAGAATTGTGAGCCTATGCCATAACTCTCTCCCGACGATTATCCACATCCGGAACACATAGCCTCCCTTGGCATTGCAAAACACCATCATCATTGCCGAGTGAAAATGCTGAAGTCTTGTGATTCAAAATTGCTTCCCTTAATTGTGCCAAAGACGGATCTCTGAATTGCTTTTCCTTGGCTTCCGCTACAAGCGAAGACTCCGCTCCATTATGCACCATGACATTCCCCTCATTTGAGGCCGAAAGACAGACCCCTAGACTGGTCAACTGATAAACCTCCCGAGCCAAAGGCCTCTGACTTGCTTCCAAATGGACCAAGCTACCCATGGATTTCCAACTAAGAGCGTCAGCTACCACATTCGCCTTTCTTGGATGGTACAAAATATTCATATCATAATCCTTGAGAAATTCTAACCACCTCCGCTGCCTTAAGTTCAACTCCTTCTGTTTGAATAAATACTGAAGACTCTTGTGGTCTGTGAACACGTCCACATGGACCCCATAAAGATAATGCCGCCAGGTTCTCAATGCAAACACAACCGCTGCGAGCTCCAAATCATGCGTCAGATAATTCTTCTTGTGATTCTTGAGCTGTCTTGAAGCATACGCTATTACCTTACCACATTGCATCAGCACACACCCCAAAGCAACCCTCGAAGCATCACAATAAACCACAAACCCCTCTGAACCTTCTAGCAAGGTCAACACTGGCGCCGAAGTCAATCTCGACTTCAATTCCTGAAAACTCTTATCACAAGCATCGAACCACTGAAACTTAACTGCTTTATGCGTCAGCTTAGTCAATGGGGAGGCGAGAGTAGAGAATCCCTCCACGAACCTCCGATAATACCCAGCTAGACCCAAGAAACTGCGAATCTCTGTCGGGTTCTTAATCTAGGCCAATCCTTCACCGCTGCGATCTTTTAGGGATTAACCTGAATCCCTTCCTTAGAAACAACATGGCCCAAAAAGGTGACTGATTCTAGCCAAAACTCACATTTTAAAAACTTTGCATACAACTGGTGCTGATGAAGAGTCTGCAGAACTGCCCTGAGGTGATTAGCATGATCTTCTCGACTTCACGAATAAAAAAGGATATCATCAATGAAGACTATCACAAAAGAGTCAAGAAACGACTTGAAAACTCGATTCATAAGATCCATAAAAGCTGCTGGGGCGTTGGTTAGCCCAAAGGACATTACCAAAAATTCAAAGTGCCCATAACGAGTCCTGAAGGCGGTCTTAAGGATACCCTACTCCCTGATCTTCAACTGGTGATACCCGGACCGTTGATCAATCTTTGAGAAGAACCTAACACCTTACAATTGATCGAACAAGTCATTTATCCGAGGCAATGGATATTTGTTCTTGATGGTGACCTTGTTGAGCTGCTGATAATCAATACACTTCCAAAGCGACCCATCCTTCTTTCTGACAAAAAGAACCGGTGCGCCCCAAGGCGACACGCTTGGCCGAATGAAACCCTTTTCTAATAGATCTTTCAATTGTTCTTTTAACTCTCTCAATTCCGCTGGCGCCATCCTGTAAGGGGGAATAGATATTGGATGCGTATCTAGCAATACATCAATCCCGAATTCAATCTCTCTATTTGGTGGAATTCCAGGAAGCTCATCTGGAAATACTTCAAGAAACTCATTCACAACCGACACGGACTCGGGAGCAAGCACCTCTGAAGTGGCGTCCGCAACCCGGACCAAATGATAGATCACCCCTTCCTGATCATCTTGGAGGCCTTAAGACAGGAAATAAACCTACCCCTCGGCGCAACGTCATTCCCTTTCCATTCAATAACTGGTTCAGTAGGAAACTCGAGCCTCATAATTCTGGTTCGGCAATCGAGTTTAGCAAAGCACGAGTAGAGGCAATCCATCCCCATAATTACATCAAAATCTATCATTTCTAACTCAATAAGATCGGTTGTGGTATCCCGACCACACACTGTGACAACACAATTCCTATAGACTCGCGCAGCCGTAGTAGAATCACCAACCGGAGTCGACACTGAGAACGACTCATGAAGCGGTTCGGGTTCTATCCCAAAATCTGAAGCAATAAATGGAGTAACGTATGAAAATGAAGATTCGGGATCAATAAGAGCATATACATCATGTGTTTGAACAGTCAGAATACCTGTGACAACATTTGGAGAAGCCTCATCACTCTAGCGACCACTCAAAGCATATAACCGACTAGGTCCCCCTTGACCCCGTGCTCTACCCCTAGCTACACCGCGCCCTGCTGGTGCTGGAGGGCGTGCCGAAGACGTAGCGGCTGATGAACTGGATGACTGAGCAGTACCCCTACCTCTGCCCTGACTGGGTGCACGAGAGTCTCGCTGTACATGGCCCCTCACTCCGCATCTATAGCATACCGGGATATCCAAGTAACAAGGCTCAGAATGAAACCTCCCACACTTAGGGCATGGGGCCCTCTGCTGCTACTGGAACCTCCCACCTGAACGACCCAACTGATGGAACCTCCTGCTAGCTGAACCGGACCCCAAGCGACCTCCTTGCTAATAACCGTGCCCTGATGGCGGTGCACTGGATGAGGACTGATCATAGGACTAAGATGGCCCTGATGACCCTCTCCCAAGGGCTGATCTCACACCTCCAACTAAACTCCCAGGGTTGCCCGCTGAGCGGGCCCTACCACTACTCTCTCTCTATCTATTCTTATCTTCAATTTTCGAGCCTCCGTAGCCTGGGCGAATCCCACAATCTTCCCATTGTTCATATCTGAGTGCAAAGCAGCTGTAGCAGCCTCATTGATAACCAAGGGACCAAGGCCCTAAACAAACCGATGAACTCTGGCCTCCATAGTCGGCATCATGTGGATAGTATACTTGGACAAGCGCACGAACTCTATATGATACTCCCACACACTCATGTTGCCCTGCTTAAGGACCTCAAACTTTGCAGCACGTGCTGCCCTAGTCTCGGCAAGCAAGAAATGATCCATAGAAGCATCTACAAACTCATCCCACCTCGCCGGAGGGCTCCCCTCTCTATGGGAACTCTCCCACATCGCAAACCATGAATATGCCGCTCCCTTTAGACGATAGGAATCTAACTCAACTCCCTCTGTCTTAGTAGCCCTCATAACTCGAAGGGTCTGGTACATCTCGTCTATAAACTCTTGAGGATCGGCCTTTGGGTCGGTGCCTGTGAACTCTGGAGGGGCTAACCGCAGAAACTGGTTGACCCCAGAACCAGAAGAATCCCTTTGGTCGCTAGAGGATGCCGGGGCAACATGTGATCTTTGGGCCTGGGAGGCCACCAACTGTGTCAATATCTGAATAGCTCCCCTGATGTCCCCATCAGAAATACCGGGACCCGAAGCTGGGTTTGGAGGAAGATCAGGAATATCAGCGGGAGGGATCGTAGCACCCTCCGCTGGAGCAGGAACTGGAATAGTTTGGCCAGGAACAGAGGAATCAAGCTGATTCATGGTCGGGGAATTGTCCTCACCCGCACCATCAGATTGAGAATTTATGGCCACACTTGGGGTGGCATTAGCCTCTAGGCCGAGTCGAGCTGTCTTCTTGGGCGCCATTTACTGAAAATTGGAACATCGCACGAGTTAGAGATAGACAACCTCACCTTGCACCACATCGCACGATATGGAATAGCAATAAGTGGGTACTTTTCTAAATTTCCATGCAGCCCCCTAATTATAGATGTGGTCGACAACACACCGATAAGAAGGGCTCTACTAGACACGGCTCCAAGACATCCTAGGACACTTTCAAAACCTTAGGATCTGATACCAAGTTTTTCATGCCCAAAACCGAGGGACGAGACCAGAGCCTAACCGGATGATCCCGTTCAAGCGGACCTAGTTTGCCTTTCCTACCCAACGCGTTGCCCCATGTCTAAAATATACATTGTTCCATATAAATTAGCCAATTTAGATTCAAAGTAAGATTTACAGCATAAGTTCATTTCCTCTTTTAACTTTCAACATTTGATAATACTAAAACATATATAATACATACAACTTTTCCAACACGGACCACGATTTCGACCGAACACAGCTACTGCCCAAAATACATATATACAACCCACACAGTGTCTACGGAGCCTCTAAGAGTACTAGGAGTTTTACATAAACCTACCGGCAACAAGGCCTCGACTATACCATTAATGACACAACATATACAAAAGAAGATGGTATAGACTACACACGGCCCCGAGAGGAAGTGAGGCTCACCAGAACTGCTGTAGGGATGAAGAGAAGGCACCACTATCGGCGGACGGAGCTACCTGCTATAGAACCACCTACATCCATATAAAAGATGTAGCGCCCCCGACAAAAGGGACGTTAGTACCATTGAATAGTACTAGTATGTATGAACAAACTTTACTCAAAGTAAAATCAAAGCAATGCACAGATAGAAGGCAGTCAAGAAACCAAACAATTATTGCACAGAGATATAGAGAATCACAAATGAGATTTTCACAGTTCCTTAGTCCAATTGTTCACCTGTTGCGCCGCGCAACCCGATCCCACCTTACAATCACATTCCACCCTTATTTCTTCTGTTGGTGCGTGCAACCCAATCCCACCGTACATTCACATTCCTCCCTTATTTCTTCTGTTGCGGTGTGCAACCCGATCCCACCGTACAATCACATTCCACCCTTATTACTTCTCAACATATCATCCTTATTTAGCCTGTTGCGGTGCGCAACCCGATCCCACCGGACAATCACATTTCATAGCAACAACAACATCCCACAATTCAATCACAAGGCTTCATATCATCAAGAGTATAATTTCATACCAACCAAACAAACATGTGTTCACAATAGTCTTTACTAAACAATAAGTAATGTACGGTATGCCAAAATCATTTAGCTAAATTAGTTAAACCACATTTCCTTTCCATTATTTACTACACTGCATTTTAGCACTCAGATACATTCAACAATTTGATTCGTTATCATTTCTTTCGTTTGGTAGTACATCCCTTCATATCAATGTATTCACCATTTATCAAGCTTTGCACATGATAGAGTAAACACAAGAAATCACTCTTTTCACAATCTCATATAGCATGGTGGCATAGCAATCAACTAGGACAATCAGAGAATAGAATCTTACGTCTCAACACATTAGAACAACCAATTCACATATGCATAAGCCAGGAACTCATACCGAATGCTCGGACACCAACAAGGTGACTCTACAAAGATTAAAGTTAGCCATACATACCTCGAATTGGAATTCCCTTTAATTTCTATCACAATTCACCGAACCGTCTAGCACCGTCAATCTAGTTCACAATGCGATACATTTATCTTAGAATTAGGAATCTTGAATTCATTTGAGCATTTTATCAAACACTATGTGATCCCTTAGATTAACTAAACCCTTTTTAGTGAAAGATTACTCTACTTGCTTCCCTTTACTAGGTTATGGAAGATTATTCACATGCATGCAAGGTCTCAACTTTCATTCTCAAGAACCAACCTATGTGTGTTTTATTCTTAACTAACCTCTGAGAATTTGGGAAAATAGGGTAAAGACTTACATCTTATGATGAAGATGATGACGACTACTCGATAAACTTCCAGGCTTGAGTGGAGATGGAGGACCAATTTGGGGAAGATGAGGACTTCTCTCTCTAGAACTCACTCTCACTTCTCTCTATTTTAGCCAGATAGGTGTTAAAACGAAGGGGAGGGGTGTTTTTTTAAACTAGGGGTCGGGTTTTAAAATCAGAAATTAGAAGCCCCGAAGCAGGAAATGCGGTCAGGAATGCGATTGCATTCTTGCTATGCGGTCCGCATTTCTGTCGTATAAATGGCCCTCAGCTGGGCCAAAAGGGAAAATAGGCTGCCCAGGTATGCGACCACTATGCAGTCCGCATACCTGTTATGCGATTTCATAGCGCATCGCATTACTCTTTCCGCAAGAATCAAGGTACAAGAATGGGACAACTATGCAGCCCACATTCTCAAAATGCGATCGCATCTTAGGCCGCATAGCTGTCCTCAAATTGGATAGCAGGTTGTCCAGGTATGCGACCACTATGCGTTCCGCATACCTGATCTGCGATTGCATAGTGGACCGCAGATTCACGCAATTCTGAGAAATTATATCTTTTAAGTCCGGGGGTACTTTTTATTCAAAAAGGTCCGACTTTTAAGAATTTCTACAGTTATAACAACATGGTAACCTACCCGGGAATAATTTTTAGATATGAATTCTTTTTACGGGTCTTTACACGTACCTTTCATACAAATACTCAAAAGAGATGTACGACTTCATCAGACACTCTAACTGTGCATTCTTCTTTAGACCCATCATTTTCAGAACACTCTTGCCTGTGCGATTTTCAGGCACTAATAACCCAGGAGTTTCCCATACCAACCTAGCCAGTCCTCCTATTTCTTCTAGCAATGGTGTCATCTCAATGTTTCCGAAGCGGAAAACTGCTCTTTCACAGTCCCAGAATAAAGTGGCAACCTTGATCAACATGTTGTTGGGTTGAATGTCTAGGATAAACGGTAGATTACCTAGGTATTCTGGACATGCTTTTTGTCACTAGAGTGAAGGTCCTCCCACCAGTTCAAGAGCTTTGGGTGAATATTGCTAACCATGCCGAATCTAGGGACTTCGTGCCTCATATTTCTGCAAGACAAAATGGTTAGGCCCTTACCCCCACCAGGCTCGACTATTTATACACTCATGATTATCATATAGACATTTAGTTCTCCAAATAGATGCACAGATCGTGATTGCGTCCGTTGAGATTATGAAAAACCCGATGGACTTTTGGATAAGGCTGTCTTAAAGGATTATTGTGCGGACAACACACTAACCCGACTAGGTTTGACCATGATGCATGTACAGTTTAACAGAGTAAGGTTTCTATGGAGTGTTATACGGTACCCTTGAGCGGACAACTCAAGGGGGAAGGCACAGAACCGTCGACTGTACCGCTGATCCACTAGTTGTACCGCAAATAATCCTTTCCGAATTTATGGGTGATATAAAATAGGAAGGGCACAATCACTCATCAAGTGTTGCTATAGGATTTGTTTTGGCACGAGTGGAGTATGATGTTGAGCATGATTATGCAATAATAAGCAGTAAAGGCATGTAGTCATGTATTTGCACGTTGTGAAAGCGGTAAATAAAACAGTTATAATTTAAAGCGGTTACAAATGAAAACAAAGAAACTAAAAGGAATAAATACTTGAACCAATTGCACATAAAGGGGGAAAGGGAAAGGGTGCAAATTAACAAAGCAACTTGAAATGGTAAAAGCCTAAATCCCCAGTAGAGTCGCCATGCTGTCGCGCCCCCCCTTTTTTCTCAACTCCTCCTTTAGGATTAGTCGGGGTCTTGACATTATTGGGATAACTCGTTTCCTTTTGGGAAAGGGATATGCAAGGATTCGAAGAGTCGCCACCTAACGAATTAAGGTGCGTTAGGGCACCTATATGGGGTCATTTACAAACAAGATTTAGTCAACTAGAGATAGGGTAAGGGCTTGAAATTACTCGAAGGGGAAGGTGTTAGACCCCTCGGAGTCCACAACTGTGGTTCCCGGCCAAACAACTTTGTGAATTTAAGTAGGTAGCAAATAGGCAATTAATGTTTAAACAAGTGCAGAGTTTTGAAAGATTCGTAGTCTAAGCACACATGTGTTTTTGAAAATATTGAATATCTAAGGTTTTTGAAAGAGTTATGATCTAAACATGCATACAAAAGATATGGGGAGTCCTAGGTAGAGTCACACATAGATTCAGAGAAGGGTTCTGGGGTACAACATGTGTTCAAGACTACATAGTAACATACAGTGCAGATTGTTGTATACCAGTAATCTAGGAAAAACATAAGTAAAGCAACATGCAAGATGGGGTAACACTTAGTAAACATGTTGTGTCTAAGGGAGGGGATACATAAAGGATCATACTAGTAAAGCAGTAGGTAGGCATGCTAATTGCAGGGTAAACAATAAAACCATAAGTAGAAACACATTAGGAACATGATGAATTGAAGTGCTAAAAGAAACATATTATTTTGAAACTTAAACTGAAATCAGGACATACCAGTTAGGAGATAGTAAGCATAGAATGAAGAGCAAGAGAGAGTATAATAATCTGCACTGGCTTGCAGCCGGCTGATAATAGCAAGTAACCAGAAGGAGAACAGAAGAGAGTGTTTGTGTGTAAAAGAGAGTTTTGAACAGTGTGTTTCGTGTGGTGTTAATGAGAGAATAGAGTATATATAGTTTTGAGAATAGGCAGAAATAAGGTAAAGTCCATAGTCAAGCAATAATTAAGGAATCATAATCAATCAACACAAAATTAATTTAAGTGCTTCCCCTAATTAAGGGGTTAAATTTCAAACGGTAATAAACAGTAATAACATAAGGAAAGAAAGTAGTATAGACTGATGGTAACACATAAGGAAATAAAGTTTCAGCAAAGTATAAGACATATAATAAGGGCTAAGTTTAGAATACTCTAATTAAGGAAAGCACATGTAAATTAATTTAACAGAATTATTCATAAAAGATCAGGCAAGAGGTAATTTGGATTCTGAAAATCAGTAAGGAAACCCTCGAATGAGGTTCTAATCACAGAAAATCAGCACCAATCAAGGAGAATATCACATATTTAAGGAAACTCTTAGAATCAGTAGAAAATATTGTGCAAAAATCAGTAAAGTACTAGTCACAATTATTCAAGGATTCAAAGTGGTAAAATGATTTAAACGGAATAACACATATTAGGCAAAGTCAGAAACCCTACTTACTCAAATTAGGGATTCGTATAGAATCATTAAGGATTTAGCAGAATAGACCGAATAAGAAGCATCAGGAACCCTAATGGAAAGCATAGAGAAAATAACACCAGAAATCACAAAGTACTCACGAAAGCAAAGCAGTCATACTAGAACAGGTAAAAACATTATTGCAATTCAACTCAGATTCACAGATTGAACCAAGAAATTTGGGGTTTTTAACAACAAATGAATCGAACAAAGGGAAAAGATCAAGTAACGTTTAAACATGGTAAAAGTCATAAAATGTCACGACCCAAATTCCCACCCTTTGGGCCGTGACTGCGCCTAACGTTGAACCCGCTAGGCCAGCCAACGTATAACTTGCAATAGCAATTTAAAATCATTTAATGCTGAACGAAACGATAGTTCGTCACTTTCAACAAATTTCCAACAAAATCCTGTAAGCATTGTTTAATAAAAATAACGAAACTTTAAGAATGCGGAGAATAAAGACATGATAAACATGAAATAACGTAAAACTTCCCACACTAGTAACTCTCAAAACTTTACTGAGCCTTCCAAATCCCTTCAATTGTTTCACAGCAGAGAAATAATAACAATATCTTAGAAAAACTCAAAATGAAATGATAAGACATCTACAACG